>JAOPHQ010004002.1:5000-200070 GCA_030340625.1 Merluccius polli
ATCTTTTACAAATAAGTTTTGGGGAGAAGTGTTATCTTTTTTAGTTTCAATATCTTAGGAGAACGAACTTCATAAAGCGAATACAACTTTATTTTCTTTATTGTATTTTTCGTCTTTTGTCAATTCTCCTCTTTATTAATATAATTAGTGAATGTATAGTTAGATTATCGATTCACACTTATTCCAGTAGGTGGCGCATAGCCACCACAGTCACGTTGTTTGCCGCGTAAAACACAAAGCCATTTTAGTCTATGCATAAAACACAAAGAAGAAGCAGTAGCCTACCACTAGTGAAACGAGCAGTGTTGGGAGTAACAACCCAGTCGCCAAAAGAATACGTTGACGGTGTACGTCTGCGTGAACACTGGATTACGTCGCATTTCAACGTAACATAGCGTGTTGTACCGACAGTATCCACGCGTGGCACTGTGGAGGCGCCTGAAGAAAGCACAACCAACAAGGACATTTCATGGTTATGAAATACATAAATTGCTGGTTATAAAATACATAAATTAGAATTATTTGGAGACTTCCCATCGCTGCCAGTACGGCGAAAGTGACGGTGAGGCAGGGTTGCCAGCTTCACGGTTTTCTCGCCAAATTGGGCTGTTTTGAAAACGGGTCGTGAACACTGGATTACGTCGCATTTCAACGTAATTGGGCTGTTTTGAAAACGGATTGCGGGTGTAAACCTCAAAGACGCGGGTCACGGTTTTCTGGAGTACTTTCAAAACCCACCACAGAAACAGTTGGGGTGTAATGTGTATTGTATAATCTTTATGAAAACTCAGTCAGAACTATTAAACACAAGATGATGGGTGGGGTGGGGCAGTGGACACACACACACACACACATACTCCTACTATTGTTTATGTTGTAATGTCATAAGTGTTGACAATAAAGTTTGTTACAACAACAACTATTATTGTCCCACAATGTTAACTCCAAACAATTCATGTTTGTCCAATTCATTTATAAGAAACAAAGCAGCTGGAAACACGTCTAAAAACACTTGAAATAAAATGTAGCCTATATTTATATGTTTACAACATCAATCTCCCTATAATATGAACAAAATATGTTCAGGTTATACTTTCTCTCTTGAAAGTGGGCAAAACGCAAACCCTAACCCTAACCCGGAAAATGAATTTTAAAAACTACAAACGTTCGGAAAATGCAATACACTTAAGTGTGGCGCCATGTTTTTCCCGCCATGTTTTTTGTAGTTCTAAAATGTTTAGTTAACGTTTTCCCTATTATGTGAAAATGTGTTAAGGAACTTCGCAAGTGTATTATATGTTTTAGGGACCGGGGAGCACATTTATTTGGTCAGATTTCATTTTTACTATTGTTAATTGGGTGAAATCTGGTTTTGACCTTACCCAGTAGTGCCCCCTGATGGTTTGGCAAAGGCCACAAAGGCCATGATAGAAGAAGTCAAGAGCTTTCCAAAAATGTTGTCCCCATGTTTGTATCACATTGTGTTGTTTTTCTGTAAGCCTTTAAAAGAGCCTTAGGTTCAAGGTTCAAAGGGCATTCCTGAGGAGCAGGAACCACCCAGAATGTTCACAGTAGCATATCTGTACTCTGAAGATCAAGACCTTTCCAACGGTGTCTTCATTGTCATCCTACGACAAAGTTTCATTTTTATCTTGCTCACTGCCAAGGCACTTACTGAAGTGTACTTCCTCACAGCCTATATAGAGCCAAGATGGATAAAATCACTCAAACATATTTTAAGGGATATTTAGTGGCAAAATGTGTTCAACATATTGATGGTGACCTTATCCTTAGTCATGCTTTTCAATTTGGAGCAGTTTAGACCCCATTTACCCCATAAACTACTTAATGTTTCATATCAATATTTCCATATTACTTAATATGCCTATGACCATTTATAGCCATTGTGTTCCCTTCCCCAGGGCTGACAGGATTGTACATAATATGGTAATGCGAATGTATGTCTGTGTGCAGTTACATTTTTACACACAGTTGTTTTTAATTGACCAAGATATGAGCTTTTGAAAGAAAGTAGGCCTGTGTCGTATGCAAAGGGCTTTAGAACTACAAAAAACATGGCGGAAAAAACATGGCGCCGCCACTTCATTGTATTGCATTTTCCGAACGTTTGTAGTTTTTTAAATTCATTTTCCGGGTTAGGGTTAGGGTTAGCGTTTTGCCCGTTTTCAAGAGAGAAAGTATAACCTGATCATATTTTGTTCATATTATAGGGAGATTGATATTGTAAAAATATAAATATAGGCTACATTTTATATCAAGTGTTTTTAGACGTGTTTCCAGCTGCTTTGTTTGTCCATGAATTGGACAAACATGAATTGTTTGGAGTTCACATTGTGGGACATACATTGTGGTGTGGGACAATAATAGTTGTTGTTGTTGTTGTTGTTGTTGCTTTTAAACAAACTTTATTGTCAACACTTGCGTATTTACGCAAGTAAATACGCAAGTGCTTGGAATAAATACACAATCGGCGTTCCTATGGCGCGCCGTTTGCGTATTTATTCCAAGTGCAACTAGTAGGCACTTGGAATAAATACACAATCGGCGTTCCTATGGCGCGCCGTTTGCGTATTTATTCCAAGTGCAACTAGTAGGCACTTGGAATAAATACACAAACGGCGCGCCATAGGAACGCCGATTGTGTATTTATTCCAAGTGCAACTAGTAGGCACTTGGAATAAATACACAAACGGCGCGCCATAGGAACGCCGATTGTGTATTTATTCCAAGTGCAACTAGTAGGCACTTGGAATAAATACACAAACGGCGCGCCATAGGAACGCCGATTGTGTATTTATTCCAAGTGCTTACTCGTTGCACTAGTTGTACTAGTGGTACTAGTTGCACTAGTGCCACTAGTTGCACTTGGAATAAATACACAATCGGCGTTCCTATGGCGCGCCGTTTGCGTATTTATTCCAAGTGCAACTAGTAGGCACTTGGAATAAATACACAAACGGCGCGCCATAGGAACGCCGATTGCGTATTTATTCCAAGTGCTTACTCGTTGCACTAGTTGTACTAGTGGTACTAGTTGCACTAGTGCCACTAGTTGCACTTGGAATAAATACACAATCGGCGTTCCTATGGCGCGCCGTTTGTGTATTTTGTACTTGACATGTTAACATGTATACACGTTGCAATTCCTCAGGCCAACATGTTAACTAGTGCGCATGCAGCATGCAAATGAAGGAGGTGGGTCCTGAGTCCTGATTGGTTGGCATGTTTTATTTTGAACTGAAGAGCCAATAGGAAGGCTCAATTCCACATATTTCCCACACAAACGGGTTTGTGTATTTATTCCAAGTGCAACGAGTAAGGATTTTGAGGCACTATAAATCAATTAAACAAATGGCGTTCCATGTACAAATGTCGCTTCGTGCACAAACCGCAATTTATGTATTTTACAAAAACAAAGTTTCAAATGGGCTGATTATGTAACAAACATTCAAAGGCAGGCGCTGCCGTCTCCCAGGTTGTCTCCATAGACATTAGGGGATTGTTGTCCGTAAACCTGGTTTATACTCCTCCGGGACCGGGAAGGGCTATGGTCGCGCCGCCTACCTGGTGCGGGGAGGCTCCCCCGGGCCGGCGGAGAGGCTCCCCGGGCCGTCGGGGACGCTCCCCCTGGCCGGCGGAGAGGCTCCCCGGGCCGTCGGGGACGCTCCACCGGGCCGGCGGAGAGGCTCCCCGGGCCGTCGGGGACGCTCCCCCGGGCCGTCGGACAGAATTGTCCGGATTGTCAGAGACCCATGTTTTGACATCTGGCCACTCCTTTCGAGTCCTGGGACTATAAAAAACGAATATGAAAACCTTACTGGGGGAGGGGGGCTATATTGTTGGCCTATGTACTGTGTTTAGCGATGTAATAATACATGATCATTTGCGATAGCTAACCAATGATTACACAATGTAGTTGTGCTGCTGCATTGCCAATAATTCACATACTGCACTGTTATAGGGCATCTCCCCTCCCACTCTCAGCTCACATACTCATATAAAAAGTGGCGATTATTATTTATCAGATTAAAATTGTTATTTTATTTTTTTAGTATGGTTCACTTTGTTTAGGTTATTGCCACTGATCTGCTGATGTGGTTACTTGTCAATACACTTTGAACAGGTTGTTAAATAATACAAATAATAATAGACTGTTGGCACACGCATTTTCATGTTTTATTTTGCATGAATAGTGAGAAAGGAGCTGGTGATTAACAACAGTGAAAGATCACCAGGCTTTAGAGGGTTAAATTTTGGCTGGGCAGAGTTATTTCTGGGCAGCCAATAGGAAGCCTCAACGCATGTTTCTTCTCCACCTCCTCATTAGCATTTAGTACAACTAGTGTGACTAGTGAGCCTTTGGCGTTCACTAGTAAACTAGTACACACTTTTAGCCTCACTAGTTAACTAGTAAGGTCCAAATGAATGTCACTAGTAGAACTAGTGGACTTTTTGGGCCTTACTAGTTAACTAGTGACTCTTTTTGAACCTCACTAGTTAACTAGTAAGAGCAAAAATAGCCCAACTAGTGTGACTAGTGGATCTTTTGGCCCTTACTAGTTAACTAGTTGAAGAAAATGTTGTAACTAGTAAACTAGTGAAGTGAAAAGACACTCTACTAGTACTACTAGTGCAACATTTGCGTACTTCACTAGTGCTACTAGTACCACTAGTGCGACATTTTTGAACTCCACTAGTGCTACTAGTGCTACTAGTGGGCATTTTGGACCTTACTAGTTGACTAGTGCTGAAAATTGTAGGTGACTAGTCAACTAGTGCGCTGA
Organism: Merluccius polli; assembly: GCA_030340625.1. Classification (NCBI taxonomy): domain Eukaryota; kingdom Metazoa; phylum Chordata; class Actinopteri; order Gadiformes; family Merlucciidae; genus Merluccius; species Merluccius polli. The sequence continues at coordinate 9,806 of JAOPHQ010004002.1, forward strand.
ATCCACGTTTGACTAGTTAACATGTAGCAGCTTTTGCAGCGCACTAGTTAACTAGTAAGACTTTTGGCGTTACTAGTTGGGTCCATAGGGCCACTAGTGCACCAAAAAGCCGACTAGTTGGGACTTTGGTGCTACTAGTGCGGCGCCGGGCTTCACTAGTAAGATTGACTAGTTAACTAGTTGGACCAAAGTGCCACTAGTTGCTGAAAAAGAGTGACTAGTATTGCTTTTTGTTCAACTAGTAGGACAAAATGTTGCACTAGTGCGACCTAATGTCCAACTAGTGCGTCCAACTAGTCAACTAGTGCAGAGAGAAAGTGTGTGACATGTAGGATTTGGAATAAATACTCAAACGGCTTGCCATATGTAGGGACACTAGGTACATGTAAGGACACTAGGGTCATGTAGGGACACTAGGGTCATGTAGGGACACTAGGTACATGTAGGGACACTAGGGTCATGTAGGGACACTAGGGTCATGTAGAGACACTAGGTACATGTAGGGACACTAGGTACATGTAGGGACACTAGTGTCATGTAGGGATACTAGGTACATGTAGAGACACTAGGGTCACGTAGGGACACTAGGGTCATGTAGGGACACTAGGGTACATGTAGGGACACTAGGGTCATGTAGGGACACTAGGGTACATGTAGGGACACTAGGTACATGTAGGGACACTAGGGTCATGTAGAGACACTAGGTACATGTAGGGACACTAGGTACATGTAGGGACACTAGTGTCATGTAGAGACACTAGGTACATGTAGGGACACTAGGTACATGTAGAGACACTAGGGTCACGTAGGGACACTAGGTACATGTAGGGACACTAAGTACACAAGGGACACTAGGGTCATGTAGGGACACTAGGTACATGTAGGGACACTAGGTACATGTAGGGACACTAAGTACACAAGGGACACTAGGGTCATGTAGGGACACTAGGTACATGTAGGGACACTAGGTACATGTAGGGACACTAGGGTCATGTAGGGACACTAGGTACATGTAGGGACACTAGGTACACAAGGGACACTAGGTACATGTAGGGACACTAGGGTCATGTAGGGACACTAGGGTCATGTAGGGACACTAAGTACATGTAGGGACACTAGGTACATGTAGGGACACTAGGTACATGTAGGGACACTAGGGTCATGTAGGGACACTAGGGTCATGTAGGGACACTAGGGTCATGTAGGGACACTAGGTACATGTAGGGACACTAGGGTCATGTAGGGACACTAGGTACATGTAGGGACACTAGGGTCATGTAGGGACACTAAGTACATGTAGGGACACTAGGTACATGTAGGGACACTAGGTACATGTAGGGACACTAGGGTCATGTAGGGACACTAGGGTCATGTAGGGACACTAGGTACATGTAGGGACACTAGGGTCATGTAGGGACACTAGGTACATGTAGGGACACTAGGGTCATGTAGGGACACTAGGGTCATGTAAGGACACTAGGTACATGTAGGGACACTAGGTGCATGTAGGGACACTAGGTACATGTAGGGACACTAGGTACATGTAGGGACACTAGGTACACAAGGGACACTAGGGTCATGTAAGGACACTAGGGTCATGTAAGGACACTAGGGTCATGTAGGGACACTAGGTACATGTAGGGACACTAGGGTCATGTAGGGACACTAGGGTCATGTAGGGACACTAGGTACATGTAAGGACACTAGGTACATGTAGGGACACTAGGGTCATGTAGGGACACTAGGGTCATGTAGGGACACTAGGTACATGTAAGGACACTAGGGTCATGTAGGGACACTAGGTACATGTAGGGACACTAGGTACATGTAGGGACACTAGGGTCATGTAGGGACACTAGGTACATGTAGGGACACTAGGGTCACAAGGGACACTAGGGTCATGTAGGGACACTAGGTACATGTAGGGACACTAGGGTCACAAGGGACACTAGGGTCATGTAGGGACACTAGGTACATGTAGGGACACTAGGTACATGTAGGGACACTAGGGTCATGTAGGGACATTAGGTACATGTAGGGACACTATGGTCATGTAGGGACACTAGGTACATGTAGGGACACTAGGGTCATGTAGGGACACTAGGGTCATGTAGGGACACTAGGTACATGTAGGGACACTAGGGTCATGTAGGGACACTAGGGTCATGTAGGGACACTAGGTACATGTAAGGACACTAGGGTCATGTAGGGACACTGGGTCATGTAGGGACACTGGGTCATGTAGGGACACTAGGGTCATGTAAGGACACTAGGTACATGTAGGGACACTAGGGTCATGTAGGGACACTAGGGTCATGTAAGGACACTAGGTACATGTAGGGACACTAGGGTCATGTAGGGACACTGGGTCATGTAGGGACACTAGGGTCATGTAGGGACACTGGGGTCATGTAGGGACACTAGGGTCATGTAGGGACACTAGGGTCATGTAGGGACACTAGGTACATGTAGGGACACTAGGGTCAGGGTCATGTAGGGACACTAGGGTCATGTAGGGACACTATGTACATGTAGGGACACACACGGACGCATGCATGGTTAGATGCAAAAGTACGTATACACACACACACACACACACACACACACACACACACACACACACACACGTGTCTGCATGTATAAAGGTAACCATAATGACTTAATGAGCTAACTGAGATGCTATGCTATATTACTGTCTGGATTAGCAGAGGGTCGCTAGCTACGGCTACCTCCCAGCCATCCCTGATGTAAGTCAAGCCCTCCCCCCTCTCTGTGTGCGGTGACCACTTTCTAACTTCAGGAGACCCCGAAAAACAACTTCTTCAAAGAAAACAGCAGTCATTACTGAAGGCCGACACATTGGTGTCACACAGTAGTTCATGTTCTCATGATCTATATCCAAAGTGTATTCATGCATTTAATTCAAAATGAGCACGGCCATATCTCTGCTACTGCTGATTGTCTGTTGGAAGAGCACCAAGACGCTGCAGACCACTGCTAGGTCGCTAGCAGGATGACGCCAAAATGGAGGACTTCTTTAATGGCCGCTTTTTCACACCTGTCCTATAAAGGCTGTGTGACGTAAGCCCATCAGGGTTGACATTCAAAACCCTGCGATGTGCGACTGGGGTCTATCCAGAACTCGAGTGTGTTTGCATGCTTCTTCCTGCTCAAACTGTGAACTATTTAACACCGGTACCAAACCACAAACTCTTGGGCTGTGGGTGAAGGGTTAGGCTCCTCCCCTTAACTTTACCTTTGACTCAAGTGTTTTCCTCTTAACTTCCCCGACTGCTCTCCCTGAAGTAGGCGTCACATCTTGAAGGTCTATATTTTCTGACCGATAACTGACACTTAGAATTAAGAATAATTGTGCTAGAAAAAAATTTACACATTTTTTTATTATTATTGGAAAGGAGGGCTGGCCGAATGCATACTTTCAAATTTCAAGCTTTCGATAATCGTTACGTTTCCGAAGGTTTATTATAGTTAAACACCTAAACCTGTTCAAATCCAGCGTTGTCTGAGTTTTTCATGTGCCAACTGGCTATGTGAAGCCTGTGTGTATTTTATATATATATATATTTTTAACCGTTTAACTGATAGTGTTAATCAGTCAAAAATTATATTGTTAGTTAACAAATAAACGGTTAATTGTTAACATCCCTATTGGACGCGTTGTGAAGCGGGGGGGTAAAGGTTTCAGGGTAGACTGACACACAGTAGGTACACTTAAAAGTACACTTTTTTCCCATAGATGCCTAAATCTGCATAACATTTTAGTTGTTTTTTTACCACTAGGTGGCAGCAAACTCAAGTGTACTTGAGTGCATAGTGACTCTTTAATGGGGGGATTCGGAGTCGGCGACGGCGACAAACTTTTCAATCGCACCTCGTTTGACCCGTTGTTTAATCCTATTAACTCCTGTCTCCTCTCCCCCCTTCTCCTCTCCTCTCCTCTCCTCTTTCTCTCCACTTGTTTATTTTCCTCCTCCTCCTGCTTCACCCCTGGGGTGGTCGCCGGGCGACACAACAGAGTAACCGACGGCGCCTGGCGTCCGAACCCTCCACCATCTTTATGTTGTCCCAGACCTCCAGGAGACTTAGTTACTAAACACCTTCTCCTGCCCCCCCCCCCCTAACCTGGAGGTGACTTTCCTCTCTCTCTCCTCCTCCTCCTCCTCCTCCTCCTCCTCTTCTTCTCCTTATTCATGCTGATGCGTTTTGCTGACTTTCGTCGTCCTTTTCATTGTTTTGGTTTTCTCTGCATGGCCTGTTTTCTCTAATAGGGCTGCAACTCATGACTCTTTTTCATAGTCGATTCATCTAATGGTCATTTCTTTAATAAATCATTTATCCTACAAAATGTCATAAATAACAGCAAATACCGTCACAAGTGACCAGAGTCCAAAGTAATGAATTAAATGGCTTGTTTTATCTGACAAGCAGCCAAGTATTCATTTTATAACGATCCATGAACCAAACATTTGAACTTCTGAAGCATCAAGCAGCAGATGTTTGGTATTTGTACTTAATGATAAATGACCTAAACGATGAATCGATTAGATTTGTTTCGATTAATTTTCTGTCGGCCGATTCATCGACTAATCGTTGCAGCCCTAGTATCTACATCTCTACCTCTCCTGGTCTTGTGTGCCGAACTTTCCTCAGTTCATGGCTTGCTCATGTGTTGTAACTGCATTTCATCACGAGTCATAATCAATCATTCAAGAGACAAAGAGGCGTAATATTCATGAATCAGATCTACAGAGTAAATCCTTGGAACTAAAAGGACCCCAAATACTGACGACTGGGATGTACTGATTTATTCATTATGACTTAGTGCCTGATTTATTCATTATAATTTAGTGCCTGATTTATTAATTATGATTTAGTGCCTGATTTATTCATTATGATTTAGTGCCTGATTTATCCATTATGATTTAGTGCCTGATTTATTAATGATCTTGTGTTTGCTGATCAACTCACATGGCTGTGCACTACAGTTGTGAAGACGTGTTCACGTGAAGTTCATCTTCTACATTTCTGTGCTGTTATTCGTATTTCTTTTTGCATTATTCCCATTCCAGAAAACATTAACAGCTGCCTGTGTATGTGTGTGTGCAAACGTGCACGTGTATTTGTGTGTGTGTGCGCGCGTGTGTTCCAGTGTGTGCGCACGGACAGGGGTTTTGACAGGATCGTGGTGTACCGCAGTTCAGACTCCTTGCTAGACGGGGTGGCGCTTACTGAGGACTAACAACTCCCTGGTAAAAGCCCTACACCACCCGGGTTGGGAACGTGTGCCGCGTGGTGACAGTGTGGTGTAAGAACCCTACGCCACCGGGGTTGGGAACGTGTGCCGCGTGGTGACAGTGTGGTGTAAGAACCCTACGCCACCGGGGTTGGGAACGTGTGCCGCGTGGTGACAGTGTGGTGTAAGAACCCTACGCCACCGGGGTTGGGAACGTGTGCCGCATGGTGACAGTATGTTTTAAGAACCCTACGCCACCAGGGTTGGGAATGTGTGCCACGTGGTGACAGTGTGGTGTAAGAACCCTACGCCACCGGGGTTGGGAATGTGTGCCGCGTGGTGACAGTGTGGTGTAAGAACCCTACGCCGCCGGGGTTGGGAACGTGTGCCGTGTGGTGAAGTAGCACCTGGATTTAGAAAATAAAAGTCTGGTAACACTTTATAATAACGTTCAGTCATAGGTCATTTACAAGCCTTTAGGTAATGATGAATTAATCATTAACAAATCATTAATATACATTTACATACATTTTATCCAGCTGATCCATCCATCATACGTCTGGGTGGACAGACACTCCCACTTGTGATGTCACTAGAGGGTAGATTTTGACTGGCTTGTAATGGCTAATCAACATCACACCTGGTGGTAAAACAGCGGCCCTTTAACATCACACTTATTAATCATCTACAATGTATATTAATGTTTTATTAATGATTACTTCATCATTAACTTGAAAATTACATTGTCATTAGCTTATTAAGTCTTACCAAAGGTCCTCCCTAATTGAGTTTGAATCATATGATATGATGATACATATATGAACTCATAACAGTATATTATATTAGTGTATATATAATATACTATAGTATATTATTCATAAGAAACCGACAGATCTAAGTATGATGTATGAGCATGGAGATAGAGTAAGGACTTTTACTTTCTAAACCAGGACGTTTGGGGGCGCGGGGGGGGGGGGGGTGTTATGTTGGGACTATAGAGGGGTTAAGAGTTAACCCTTCCATTACTAAACTAACCTAGCGGGGGGTGTGTGTGTGTGTGTGTGTGTGTGTTGGGACACCACGCATGTTTCCGCCACGTTTCTAACTGCATGGTGCTGGTGGGTGTGGAGAGGAAGGCTGTGCTGGTGGCGTTAGTGTGTGTGTGTGTGTGTGTGTGTGCACGCTGCACGGCTTGTGTCTGTCGTTAGAAACACACAACGCACACAACCTGCTTGCACACCCGTCATGCGTGTGCATGGTCACATGTCATGCATGCACACGCCACGACCCCACGACTCACTTTGTTCTCTCTCTCTCTCTCTCCCCCTCTCTCCCTCTCTCTCCCCCTCTCTCTCAGAATGCGGACAAGCTCTACCGGGGGCAGCTCTCCGAGTTCTCCCCCCTGGCCTCCCTCCGGGGGGGGCAACGGGACCCTCCTCCCCCACCGCCGGCCAACCCCCGCAGGTCTGACCCCCCCTCCCGCCTCCCCCCTTCGTTTGCGGCCAAGAAGAAGCACATGTTCACCCGCTGGCGGCCCAAGCCCGCCTACAGCTCCTTCCCCCCACTGCTGCGATTCGCCGGAGGCGGGGCTAATGGTGGAAGGGGCGGGGCCTATGGCAGCGCTGGGCCCGAGACCACCGTCTAGTGTTTTTTTTTATTGCCTTGGATCTTCATTTTTTTCAAATAATATATATATATATATATATTATTATTATTATTATTTTTTTAAAGGGGTTCTGGGTGTCGGGGTTACGTACATTGACAAGATCTAGAAATCTCAGGACACACACACACACACACACACAGCTCATTCTACCTTAAAACTGTTGATGATGTCATCGATGGCGATGGTGACGACGACGTGGCTCCTCCCTCTCCACATGATCCTTGTACGTGCGTCAGGGATAATGTACAGAAGCACGTTCTTATTACGCGGCTACGTACTCAACAAATCAATCATTGGACACAAAATATAACAAACCATTATTGACTTGATTTAAAAATGAGTTTTGTTGCTTCCGCTCCCCAAAAAATAGTCAACGGTTAAATTCAACGGTTGGAAATGGCGTCCATAGCAACGGTCTGCTATTCAGAAATAACAGACCGCCGAACGCCGTAAAGGTGATGGGAGACGTCAGGGTTATGATCACAGTCAAGTCCTGCATGGGTTCATGTTTCTTCTGACCTTCGCTTTTTTATACCTTTTTTCTCTTCCTCTCTCTCTGTCTGTCTCTCCAGGACTAACTGGTGTTGCCTGTGTGCAAACCTTCTGTCCAGAAATACTCCATAGGGACAGTGGGAACGGGCAGACCTGACTGTAAGGAGAGAGCAGTAGTGGAGCGCTAGTGAGGAGTCTAGTGTTGGCACCCGTTTGCAGCCTTGCTTATTATTATTAGCCCTGCATCATGTAACGTTTGTGCATTATATCACCATATTGGCCGGCATCGTCACTGTAAGATGAGGAATGTATATATATATATATATATATATATATATATATATATATATATATATATATATATTTTGCTGAAAGAATTATCATAAAAAGTAATATAAGGAAATATCATAATAATATAATATTGTATTTTAACTCACAATAAGCAATATTACATTTTACTTATTATCTTCAGGAATACCCCTTTAATGTAATTACATGCAGTGTCATTTTGACACACGACTAGATGTGCTGTATATGGTGTTATTATGACTGTAGTCTGAATGTGAAACAAAAAGTCTGCCAACACGCAGACCGCCCACTGTGTCCCGTGTTTCTGTACGTAGTCTGGTAGGATAGAGCTGAGATGTCCCATAGATGGAGTTGTGTGTTCGTGTAATGTGTGTTTGTTGTGTAAGTTCTGTGACTTTCAGGCGGCACAACGTACGTGCCTGGTTCTGCCCGTGGGAATCGCTTGCCGTCTTTAACTTCTGCACTTTCAAAAAAACGAATATTTTTTGTTTCTGATAAGTTTGTTTTCAGCGTAGATTTTGAAGCTTTCGAATGTTTCGCACTGTAATGACAAACAACAAAAAAATGCACAAAACAAAACCAGTCCACTCACACACACAAGGACTCTCCTTCTCTTTGCCTTAACAGCAGCCGCTAGCAAACACTGCCGCTAGCAAACAGCACAGTAGCTGGTAAACACAGCAGCTAGCAAACACTGCAGCTAGCAAACAGCACAGTAGCTAGCAAACACTGCAGCTAGCGAACACTGCAGCTAGCGAACGTCGCTGCTAGCAAACGCAGCAGCTAGCAAACACTGCAGCTAGCAAACACTGCAGCTAGCGAACGCCGCTGCTAGCAAAAGCAGCAGCTAGCAAACACAGTAGCTAGCTGCTGCGTTTGCTAGCTACTGTACAGTAGCTAACAAACAGCACAGTAGCTAGCAAACACAGTAGCTAGCAAACACAGCACAGCAGCTAGCAAACATAGCAGCTAGCTAACAGCAGCTAGCAACCACAGCCATCTACATTGCGATATCCGAGGTCAGGGGGTCCCTCAAGAGAATGGCGTTATCACTGTTAAGGGATTAAAGCTCTTATAACCCACAGGGATATCTTTAACTTTGTTCACTTGGATTTTAAAGTTTTATTTTTGGCTTAGCAGCATTTTGTAAACATTGCCCTACTGCCGTCATGGCAACGCCTCTCTAGGATCGATGGTGGATATGCAACTTGCCAACGCCTGCCATGCCTTTAAGATCCTCACCCGTCACTCGCCCTGTTTTCACTTTTCATTCAAGATCCTGCTTTGATTCATTAGTGAGGTCACAAAGTGTTACATTACCCAAACCAGATTGTTTGAGGGCTGTGAGGCGGCACTCGGCCAGGGGAACGACACAACGACACAACTTGACCGCACAACAAGGGGAACACCATGTATTGTTCTGGAGTGGAGAGCGGTTCAGTTCAAGTGGTTCAGCAGGAGCACAAAAGCTTAGAAGCACAAACAAAATACTTCATTTTTTGACATTTTTTGACAGCTTTTGTTTTTTGACACAGGGTCTGTGTTGGGGGAGGGGGTCGTACTTTGTAGTGTAATGGCATTCAAACAAACAAACATGCAGTGACTGTCTTATAGGGGCCTTAAAAGTGGAGTCCACAAATTCTGTCAAACTTGCTAAACTTGTTTTGGTCCTTTCTTTAATTATTGTGTTAATTTAGTGTCTCTAACACGTCTGTCTCTTCTTCTTCTTCTTCTTCTTCTTCTTCTTCTTCTTCTTCCTCGTCTGTGAGACCCTTCTCTTTGTTTTCTTATCGTTTCCTCTCTTCTCTCCTTGTTCTCATCCGCTCTCTTTCATTTTGGGAAGAGAGACCCGAGGGCGAAAATCCTTCACATTCCTCCACATTTGCTACCTCACCACCCTTTTCTGTGGCACCGCCTGCATCTTCAGCTGACCTGATCATCATGTCTTCAGCCATTCCCTCATCTCCATCCGTCCATCTCACTGTTCTGTTCGGATCGGCTGTTCTCTCAGATTTAACGAGCGAGCAGCCGGGACCGAGCGATTCGATGTCACGGTTATCATACAAAGATCGTAGGTAGAAGAGTCAAAAAGTTGTGTTTTATAATACCCGTGTCATGATGGTCCGAGAACTTTTCTCCTCGCTTGTGAACCCCGAAGCCTTGTTGCCGTAGCGATTCCCTCAGGCTGTTTATCGCAACATGAGGCGCCTCGTGGGGCGCCTTCGTCTGGACCGAGCGCGAGGTCGTCTTTTTTACTGTTATCTATTACAAAATAATGTGTCTCGCAATTGCTTTCTTATGCCGTGCACATGTACACACACACCGTGATGGAGAGAGAGAGCGAGATGAGGAGTGCTTGGGTGAATGAGAAGGACACATTGACTGGAAGCACTCTGGTTGGAACGGATTGGTTTTCTGTAGAGCCACCAGTCGTCCCGTGGATCTAGCGTGACTTAACACGACTACTTTCCACAAACCAGTAACGCACCGGACATCCACCAACTAACTCATGTTGCAAAGTTGTACCAAATAGCATGTCTGTGATGTCCAAACATCACAGACATGTCATGTCACAAACATGTTATTATTACCTCCAAACAATAATTCCCATCATTAACAGCAAAACGTGTCAATTGAAATGTTGGTTTCTAATCTTACATACATCCCGAAACTTAAACCTGCACTATGTAACTTTTCTACTGCCGCTAATTATTTGACTAAAAAATATCTATATGAACTAGAAAGTTAGAACTCAAGCCACTAGAGGCTATATAGCTATAACTGTAGCTACGACTCAAGCCACTAGAGGCTATATAGCTATAAATGTAGCTACGACTCAAGCCACTACAGGTTATATAGCTATAACTGTAGCTACGACTCAAGCCACTAGAGGTTATATAGCTATAACTGTAGCTACGACTCAAGCCACTAGAGGCTATATAGCTATAACTGTAGCTACGACCCAAGCCACTAGAGGTTATAAAGCTATAACTGTAGCTACGACTCAAGCCACTAGAGGCTATATAGCTATAACTGTAGCTACGACCCAAGCCACTAGAGGTTATATACAGTAGCTATAACTGTAGCTACGACTCAAGCCACTAGAGGTTATATACTATAACTGTAGCTACGACTCAAGCCACTAGAGGTTATATAGCTATAACTGTAGCTACGATTCAAGCCACTAGAGGTTATAAAGCTATAACTGTAGCTACGACTCAAGCCACTAGAGGCTATATAGCTATAACTGTAGCTACGACCCAAGCCACTAGAGGTTATATAGCTATAACTGTAGCTACGATTCAAGCCACTAGAGGTTATATAGCTATAACTGTAGCTACGACTCAAGCCACTAGAGGTTATATAGCTATAACTGTAGCTACGACTCAAGCCACTAGAGGTTATATACTATAACTGTAGCTACGATTCAAGCCTCTAGAGGTTATATAGCTATAACTGTAGCTACGACTCAAGCCACTAGAGGCTATATACTATAACTGTAGCTACGACTCAAGCCACTAGAGGTTATATAGCTATAACTGTAGCTACGACTCAAGCCACTAGAGGCTATATACTATAACTGTAGCTACGACTCAAGCCACTAGAGGCTATGTAGCTATAACTGTAGCTACGACTCAAGCCACTAGAGGCTGCTAATGGGAAAAGTTACATAGTGCAGATTTAACATAACGCCTGCTTCCAGTCAGATTCTGTGTTTATTGTGTCGGACACAAACGAGTACTTGAACTATTCTCTCGGCTATGTTAAGGTGCTTTCATATCAGTTTTTTGGTTTTCCTATTATGTTTTTTAGATTTCTGAATGTTGTGGTCGATGCGTGTGACGAGCAGACATGGTGCTGCTCGTAGCCATAGGTTTAATGTAAAAAAATAGATGTATAAATACACATTCAATATATTCATATATTCTTATATAAGAGGTGGTATATCCAATAATGGTTTGTTTTTTTTAGAACAAAAGTATTGTACACTCAGTGTTGAACCTACAAGTGAATTGAATATAAATATATTTTGCATTTCTGAAGCTATAAGCAACAAATGTTTGGGTGTTTTTACTTGATGAAATGACTTGATTCATCCATTATCGTCCTTAGACTCGATTGCTTCGATCGTTGTTCGATTAGTCGACTACTTGTTTTCACCACTAGATGTCAGGTTGTCGCTATTTGCACTTGAAATGCACAAATGATTGCGTTGTTTTCGGGTACAAACCAATGAGTCTGATTTTACTAGACGGACGCAGAATGTACGCCTGTCACCTCCTCACCAAAGTGACAAATAGGATAAAATAATACGCTTTTAAAACTAGCCCAAGAGACGCTTAAGATGCTGCAAATGTGACGTTTGAAGTGTCTTGTCCCTTTATAGGTTGAGCCGAAACGCAAAGCCTTTCAGTATTTCTTTGTCTACCAAAAATGGTTTTGAAATTGTTTTGGTTTTTATTGACATTTTGTATTGTGGACTGGAGACGTTGACTTGCGATGACCCGTCCACTCTGTTAGTGTTACGCAAACGATAGTCAGCCTTTCCTTTAGTCGGTCTGTGACAGAACAGGTACTGGATTGATAAACATCAATATGTTTTAGAATAAGGAGGTCAACAAATATGGTTGGCGAAATCAATTTACCCGCTCCTAACCTAAGGAATCAATAAAAAACTACAAATATGTATTCAAATAGTACAAATGGTAAAACAGACACAATATTAGTCTATATCATGTAACTATGTCTCGGTATTGTGTGTTTCCTTCAAAGTCTGCTCTAGGTTCCTCTAGTTTGAGCTGATTTCTTTTACAAGGAAAACGCAATGGATGTAATCCCAACATGGGAGGAAATGAACCCAAGACATAAGGAAGTATAGCACATAGGACATAAGGACATAAGCACATAGGACATAAGGAAGTATAGCATCAAGGAACAGGAGAACTTGAGCCATTGAAACTCGACGAGGTTACAGGAACAATGGTTGACTATCTCTACAGACGCATGGGTGTCGTTGTAAAGTGACTATAAGTATAATGTTGAGTACAATAATCCATATCAACATGTATAAACCACCTGTACCGGATGCATACACACCTGGCGGTATGTTAACGGATGTACAGTTTTGCGAGGTCTTTTTGTATACAGTTTATTACAGTCACATGATATATCATAGATACACTGGTGGTTATTTGTGAACCTCTGCTATTGATGGCAAACGACGATGTACATTTACTTAAAATAAAAACAAATGGAAACTAAAAACCTAATTGTCTTTTATTAGGGCCACGGGGCAAACGCACCGAGCACTGGTCCGCGCGATCATAACCCCCCCCCCCGGCCGTGACAAAATAGGGGCCCCAAAATTGTAACTCGCATAGGGCCCCCAAACAGCTACAAACGGTACTACTCAATGTAGATATGTCCCTTTATTCATGTCAGAAATATCACCAAATATATATTATATATTACATGATTATACATTATATACATTATATATATTAACTGATTATATATTATATATAATCAGTTAATATATATATATATATATATATATATATATATATATATATATATATATATATATATATATATTAACTGATTATATATAACTGATTATATATTATATATAATCAGTTAATATATACATATATATACTGTATATTAACTGATTATATATTATATATATTAACTGATTATATATTATATATAATCAGTTCATATATATATATATATATTAACTGATTATATATTATATATATTAACTGATTATATATTATATTAACATAATTAACAGATGTGTTAGCTCATTTTTGCTCGCGATGTTTGGCGGTGATATGATGATGATCATAAACTACAACTCACACAGAGACACTGAGGAACCAGAACCATATAACCTAAACGCAGGGAGGAGGTCCTCCTGGGTGAATGTGGTCCAGAAGGTGTGGATGAGTGTCAGTGTGTGTGAGGACCCTCCTACACCTGGGGACACTCTGTAGAAGGACAGAGAGCCAGCCGGCCGGTCCAGAAACACTCCTACTCTGGTGGAGACAGGGGGGGGGAGAGGGGTGGGTGTTCTAATACCGTTGTAAAAGGCAGTGTAACCACCATCATCACGACACTCAAGTCTCCAGGACTTGTTGTTCACTCCAAGCCAGCTGTCATCCCCTCCTCTTCTTGTGATTCCTCTGTATGTCACTCCTATATCAACAGCATCTCTCCTCTCCACCTCCCAGTAACAGCGGCCAGTCAGACCCTCTCTACACAACACCTGGTACCAGGAGTCAAATCTCTCTGGGTGGTCAGGATAAGACTGATCCTCTTCAACCCACATCACCTTCCTGTGGTCCTCAGACAGAGAGAGACGTCTGTGGGCTGTGTTTGGGTCCAGTGTGAGTCCACAGGCATCTGAGGGGAGAACAAGACATGATTAGGGGCTGAAGGTCGGGTCCATTCCCCTTTTTCCGGTCTGGTCCGGTGCACCGGCCTAAACCGGTTTGATGTGATGCAAACCGACTGAACCGGCATTTGTCATGAAGAGACCGATCCAAAAGTCTCCCAGATCCAACTTGTATTGTGTTAGTAATCAGCAGGATGAGCAGGTGATGAACATGATGTGATGTTTAGTGGATGGGGATAGGAAATAAAAAACCCATGTGTCACTGAGTGGTTGATAGTTGATCACTATCCTCTCTCCTCCTTCTCTAGTGGACCACAGGGTCCAGGACTTAAGACTCAAGTGGACACCTAGTGGTCTCATCCGGTACACCGGTCCGGTGGCTTCACATCCAACACGCTTGGACTGTTTATACACCGACCGTACCATAGAACTGGTTCATACATACTATACATACATGTACATGTACACATACATACGTACACATACAGGCTGGAAATGAAGTGTTCATACCATAGAACTGGTTCATACATACTATACATACATGTACATGTACACATACATACGTACACATACAGGCTGGAAATGAAGTGTTCATACCATAGAACTGGTTCATACATACTATACATACATGTACATGTACACATAAGTACATATAAATACATATACTACTAAACATCATGGTAACATTCATCATACATACACCACACACACATATGTGAATATACTGTATGTACACATACGTGCACATGAGTACACATACATATATACACACACAAGCATGTAATGGCAGTACAGTACAATTTCTTCAGGAGTTGAAGGTTTTCTACTTATTATCATTATAATTATTATAATCATATTATATTTTATTATTATAAAAACAGCATCACTCCTGATAGAAATATTAGTTCAAATCTAATATGAAAGTCTTGTATCATTAATCATGTTATTGTAATTATGTTATGTCTAATATAATAACATGTATTAAATCATTATAATAAGAGCAACAATAATAGCATTTTATCATGTTCTGAATATAAAATACACATATAATTACTGGATTAATAATGTTAGTAATAGCATAATTATTATGTTCTCTTATGTCTAATATAATAATGATAGCAATAATAATACCCAACAATATATTAATAATGACTTCAGAAATATAATTTATACTAAATAGGCCTTATAATAAGTTTGATGATAATAATAAAAATAACCATCATTTGTATAATAGAATACACATAATAACTCTGATTAATATTGTCAGTATGATGATGATTATGATATGAGCATGTCTAATAATAACAACAATACTACTAATAATCCTCATTCTAACAACACTACCTATTGGATTGAGTTATTTTAATGCCCCCTAGTGGAGTGAGGGAGAGACAGCAGGTTTTCAGTTCTAACATCTCCTCATCTCCATCATCTCCGCCTCTAGGTTGAAACCACCAAACTGTGAGTGACTTGATGCGCTGCGTTGGAGCTCGCCCTCTACTGGCTCAGAAAACACTTTAAGACCACTACACCGTTTATACACGGACCATTCACTGGGATGCTCACAATATTATTAGAAGATACATGAGGTCTTCATGAGCGGACAACGTCACCTACTGCTGTGTGGATGGATGTGGTGGAATAGATGAACTATACACCACATCACATATATAAGCTGCTATGATGTATAGTTCATTAAATAAGCCTTTGTATAAAGTATGTGCTCCTAGAAATAGCTCCCTTCCTCTCTCCAATTAAAAGGTGTTCAGTTAGTAGCATTGGCATCTCCACTGTAGCCAGGAAGTGTGGAGGCCATGCATCTCCTCACTTCTTTCTTGTGCACATCCCTTAGTTGTGTTGCGTCCTTGCAGATATGTCCACTTCCCCCCTTAGTGTAATGCTAATGAACCTGGCCTTGGCCATGGCCAGGTCACTCCCCTCACCTTTTGTCTCCCTTGTTGTTACTGCACACGATGTGAAAGTGTCCCTCTAAGAGTCATGTCCACCCATTGTCTCTCTGAAGAGGTTAATGCTCCCATGTGTCTTCCCATGATCAGGACTTCAATCAAATACTTGAACTTGGACTTCAATTAAGTGTCCATCTAAATAGTGAGTGTGTTGTGATCCAACTAAACAGACACTTACACTTCTTTAGAGCTGGTCTCAGCCTCCCCACTCCACCATGCTCCACACTGGGGGGGAAACACAGTGAGAGCAGCATGTTGGCTTTAAACATGGAAACATTCACCTTCATCATCTGCTGGATCATCACTTTCTACACAACATGAGTTACAGTTACACTTCATCTAGCAGGCAGCTGAATCCTTGGAGGAGACATTGTCTCACTGAGTGGTGAGCTGTCCTCTCCATACCTGAGAGTGTCCAGTCTCCAGCCTGGATCCTCCAGTCCAGCAGAGAGCAGCGTAACTCCTGAGTCTCCTGCAGGGTGATTGTAGCTCAGGTCCAGCTCTCTCAGATGGGAGGGGTTGGAGCTCAGAGCTGAGGCCAGAGAAGCACAGCCTTCCTGTGTGACCATGCAGCCAGACAACCTACACACACACACACACACACACACACACACACACACACACACTCACTTGAAAAATCTATATTTAGCCGTGTGATTTCTGACTTTAATGGATGTAAATCTGTTAAAGGTCTTCTGATGAGGAGCCTTGTGGTGGGACTGTTTGCACATTGAGTCCAACTGACCTGAGAGTATCCAGTCTACAGTGTGGACTCCCCAGTCCAGCAGAGAGCAGCTTCACTCCTGAATCCTGCAGATCATTGGTACTCAGGTCCAGCTCTCTCAGACTAAAGGAGTTGGAGCTGAGAACTGAGGCCAGAGCTTCACAGCACAACTCTGACAGATGACAGCCATTCAGCCTTCACACACAATAAATAATGTTAGGAACTGGGATGAAATGTATTAAAATTAAACACCTTTACTACTTTTGACATTATGAATGTTAATAAATTAGATCTTTAAATGTTAATAGTTAGATGTCACAAAGATCACAGTTCAAATCTGAAACAAAACGTATCATTAAAATGTCAGTTTTAGGAAGAGACTGTAATTAAACTTTACTAACCAACTCTAAACCCCACCTTACTGTCTGACTACATGATAATGAGTAGAATAACAATGTAATATAACATACACCTTATACTGTCATTAACAAACTAAGAATATAACATACACCTTATACTGTCATTAACAAACTAAGAATATAACATACACCTTATAGTGTCATTAACAAACTAAGAATATAACATACACCTTATATTGTCATTAACAAACTAAGAATATAACATGCACCTTGTACTGTCATTAACAAACTAAGAATATAACATACACCTTATACTGTCATTAACAAACTAAGAATATAACATGCACCTTATACTGTCATTAACAAACTAAGAATGTAACATGCACCTTATACTGTCATTAACAAACTAAGAATATAACATGCACCTTATACTGTCATTAACAAACTTAGAATATAACATACACCTTATACTGTCATTAACAAACTAAGAATATAACATGCACCTCATACTGTCATTACCAAACTAACTATAACTATGTTGGGTGATTCCTAAGTGGACATATTTATTGTATTTCTTTAGACCTGTGAACTTTTATGGATGTAAATCTGTTAACCTCTTAACTCCCAGCGTCTGTATTCAGGGGACGGTGGGGGGGCACTATTACTATATACTGTGTTTATGTTCATATTCATTAGTTGAAGAGTTATAAGCTGATACATTTAGACGTCATTTAGGAGGACCTTCTCCAACAAGGGGGCGGTAGTTAAGAGGTGTTAAAGGTCTTCTGATGAGGAGCCTTGTGGTGGGACTGTTTGCACATTGAGTCCAACTGACCTGAGAGTCTCCAGTCTACAGTGTGGACTCCCCAGTCCAGCAGAGAGCAGCTTCACTCCTGAATCCTGCAGATCATTGGTACTCAGGTCCAGCTCTCTCAGACTAGAGGAGTTGGAGCTGAGAACTGAGGCCAGAGCTTCACAGCATCTCTCTGACAGATGACAGCCATTCAGCCTTCACAAACAATAAATAATGTTAGGAACTGGGAGGAAATGTTTCATTCATGTTCATGAATCACATCTTTAAACCACAACTATGTGGTGGAAAATGTTGAATATTTAATTATTGTTCTGTTGTTTTTGTTGTCTGAATATTTGTATTATAATTTTATATTCTAGTATTATGTATATTGTGTTGTGTGTATTGTAATACATGTTATTAGTGAACCTACAGAGATGTTTTGTATATTATTATAACTTTTATATTCTAGTATTATGTATATTGTGTTGTGTATTGTAATACATGTTATTAGTGAACCTACAGAGATGTTTTGTATATTATTATAACTTTTATATTCTAGTATTATGTATATTGTGTTGTGTATTGTAATACATGTTATTAGTGAACCTACAGAGATGTTTTGTATATTATTATAACTTTTATATTCTAGTATTATGTATATTGTGTTGTGTATTGTAATACATGTTATTAGTGAACCTACAGAGATGTTTTGTATATTATTATAACTTTTATATTCTAGTATTATGTATATTGTGTTGTGTGTATTGTAATACATGTTATTAGTGAACCTACAGAGATGTTTTGTATATTATTATAACTTTTATATTCTAGTATTATGTATATTGTGTTGTGTATTGTAATACATGTTATTAGTGAACCTACAGAGATGTTTTGGAGGCTTTGACCACTGGCAGCAGCCTCAGAAGAGCCTCCTCTGAAGCAGAGTATTTCTTCAGGTCAAACACGTCCAGCTCCTCTTCTGATGTCAGTAAGATGAAGACCAGAGCTGAACACTGAGCAGGGGAGAGAGATGCTGTGGAGAGACTTCCTGATGTCAGGTACTGTTGGATCTCCTCCACTAGAGAACGGTCCTTCAGCTCATTCAGACAGTAGAACAGATTGATGCTTCTCTCTGGAGAGAGATCTCCACTTATCTTCTCCTTGATGTATTTCACTGTTCCCTGATTGGTCAGTGAGCTACTTCCTGTCTGTCCCAGCAGACCTCGTAGGAGTGTCTGATTGGTCTCCATAGAGAGGCCCAGGAGGAAGCGGAGGAACAAGTCCAGGTGTCCGTTCTCACTCTGTAAGGCCTTGTCCACAGCACTCTGGTAGAGGGGGTGGACCTTGGGTTTCTTTCTAACAAGAACAGACCCCTTGGGTCGTGGTTGTTTTTGTGAGAGCAGATTGACACCAGTGTTTCTGAAGGACAGAAAGACATAAAGGGCAGCCAGAAACTCCTGGATGCTCAGATGGACAAAGCAGAAGACCTTGTCCTGGTACAGCCCACACTCCTCTTTAAAGATCTGGGTGAACACTCCTGAGTACACTGAGGCGGCTCTGATATCGATGCCACAGTCTGCCAGGTCTGCCTGGTAGAAGATCAGGTTGCCTTTCTCCAGCTGGTTAAAAGCCAGTTTTCCCAGAGAAACAATGATCTCCTTGCTCTCTGAACTCCAGTGTGGATCTGTTTCAGCTCTCCCATGATACTTCCTGTCCGCCTGTGTGGACTGAACCCTCAGGAAGTGGATGTACATCTGAGTCACAGTGTTGGGCATCTCTTCTCCTCTCTGGGATGTCGTGAAGAAGTCCTCCATAACTGTAGCAGAGATCCAACAGAAGACTGGGATGTGACACATGATGTGGAGGCTTCGTGATTTCTTGACATGGGAGATGATTTTCCCGGCCAGCGTCTCATCACTGATTTTCTTCCTGAAGTACTCCTCCTTCTGTGGGTCGGCGAAGCCTCTCACCTCTGTCACCATGCCAACACACTCAGCAGGGATCTGATTGGCTGCCGCAGGGCGTGTGGTTATCCAGATGCGGGCGGAGGGAAGCAGGTCACCCCTGATGAGGTTTATCAGCAGCACGTCCACCGAGGTCGGCGCTGTGACATCAGTCCAGATCCGGTTCTTCTGGAAGTCCAGAGGAAGTCGACATTCATCCAGACCATCCAAGATGAAGACAACTTGGAACCGGTCGTATCTGCAGATTCCTGCTTGCTTGGTCTCAATAAAGAAGTGATGAAGAAGTCCCACCAAGCTGAACTCTTTCCCTTCCAGTAAATTCAGCTCTCTGAAAGTGAAGGGAAATGTGAAGTGTATGTCCTGGTTGGCTTTGCCTTCAGCCCAGTCCAGAGTGAACTTGTGTGTTAAGATGGTTTTACCGATGCCGGCCACTCCAGTTGTCATTATCGTTCTGATTGGTTGATCTTGTCCAGGTAAGGGTTTAAAGATGTCTTCACATTTGATTGGTGTTTCCTCCTTGGCTGGTTTCCTGGAAGCTGTTTCAATCAGTCTGACCTCATGTTCCTTGTTGACGTCTCCAATGTCTCTCTCTGTGATGAAGAGCTCTGTGTAGATCTCATTCAGATCTGTTGCTTGTCCTGCTTTAGGGATTCCCTCAAACACATGCCTGAACTTCTCCATCAGATGAGACCTGAATTTACGTTGGCACTCGACAGCAACAGTTCCTAAATGAGAAAATTGGTTCATTACTTGATTACTTGAACATATTTCAGGATTATTTTGATATTTCCACAGCAATATGATTGGTGTTAGAGATGCTCCGATCAGCCTTTTTGGGGCCGATCACCGATCACCAAAATCATGATCTGCCGATTGCCGATCACTGCCGATCACAGAATAGCAGGCGAATGGATCTTTTATCTATCTATCATCTAGCAGAGTTTACACCATTTGTAGAAATGAAACTAACTATGAATTAACTGTAAAAAAAACAAACAGTAGAAATAGGCTACAGTCAAGATCTTGAAGAACCACCAAGTGTTTATTTCTTTGTATTTAGAAAATGAGAACTTAAGGCTGTAGACCAGGGGTGGCCAACCAGTTAGAGACATAAGAGCCAAATGTTTTACTGTGTTACTGCAAAGAGCCACATCATACACACAGGCACACATGAACATCCCCCCTATCCCTTCCTCACTCGCACACACGCTCGCGATTGCTGACGGGGGGGGGGGGGGGGGGGGGGGGGGGGGGGGGGTGTTAGTTTACTAGTAGTTTAATTTACGTCACGTGATCGGCTGTTTTGATCGGCGCTTTTGGGGTTCGCCGATCAAGCTATTTTTAGCTAATATCGGCCGATCATGATCGGCGGCCGATCGATCGGAGCATCACTAATTGGTGTAATGACAGTAGTGGTATTATAAATGTCTTATAACTGCTAAGTAGTGCTATCATTGTTGTGTATCAGAGGAAAGAGACTTGCTATGCTGATATAACAAGATAGTGTTGCATCTCTTCCACTGAGTTATTCTGCTGTTGATCTGCACTATATTGTTTAACATGATTTAACCTGATAGACCCACAATAACCCTACATATCTGGATCAAACCATTTAACCTGATACCCCCACAATAACCCTACATATCTGGATCAAACCATTTAACCTGATACCCCCACAATAACCCTACATATCTGGATCAAACCATTTAACCTGATACCCCCACAATAACCCTACATATCTGGATCAAACCATTTAACCTGATAAAACCCACAATAACCCTACATATCTGGATCAAACCATTTAACCTGATAGACCCACAATAACCCTACATATCTGGATCAAACCATTTAACCTGTTACCCCCACAATAACCCTACATATCTGGATCAAACCATTTAACCTGATAGACCCACAATAACCCTACATATCTGGATCAAACCATTTAACCTGATACCCCCACAATAACCCTACATATCTGGATCAAACCATTTAACCTGATAGACCCACAATAGAAATCTCCTATGATCTAATTTAGTTCAGTTAACACTTTTCAGAAATGTAGACAGTGTGCTTCGTCTTCTGAGTCTCTTGTTTTCAAAATAAAAGTCTCCTTTGTTTTTGAAATAAAAGCCTTTTCTTTTGAAACTAACAGCATCTTCTACTATTCCAAAAATGTATTTCTTCTGTTTTCAAATTAAGAGTCTCTTACTGGTCTGTTTTCAAAATAAGTGTATCTTCCCTGTTTTCAAAATAAGAGTCTCTTACTGCTCTGTTTCAAAATAAGAGTCTCTTACCGCCCCACAGTGTGTCGGCCAGTTCCTCCTGGTTCATCTCCATCAGGCAGAGCTCTGTGATGTCTACCACTCTACCACTGGAGGGTCGGCCATCTTTAAATTCAGGAGGTCTATCCGTAGACCGGTCACTCTTCATGGAGACACAGCTGGGTCCAGGGGAGTCTGCTCTCTCCTGCTGGACTCTTCTAGAAATACAAGAACCAGGATTAATGGATCAGGGCTTGAAATTGCCACCGTTTTGGTCTGATATTAGCCTGGCTAACACCAGACTAAATCACAAATGAGACATAGTCTGGCGACCACCTATTCATTTTCCTGTAAAGGAGGCATGGTTCCCGATCGTCCAGAGCCGTTTATTGGGCGCTACGAATGTCTATCATAAGTGTCTGTTCGTAGCTCTTAGCCAATCGTATCAATTATGCCAGATGACGTATGTAAAGCGACAGAAATTCGGCGAGCAAGCATGCAAGGAGTGCAAAGCCAAACGTTGTTCTTCTTTTAAAATAAACTTTGGTTCTAAACTATCTAGAACCCTGTCCACAGCTAGATCGAAAGAGAGCTTCGCTTCTGCTGCAGCCATGTTGGATCCGTACGAACAAACTACGAGCTTCCGTCTGTCGAATAGTACGCGTCATCGTCTTTCCGTCCCTCCTCGTTCTGCGATTGGATATCCACCCCTCGCAAATTCTTGCGAGAGAAACCGGTCATAGCCACCAGGCTGTCTGGCAGTTCGAAATTTCGAGCGCGCAAGGCATCATGGGTATACCCAGGCTAGTGTGATATGCTCCTGAAATGTAATCTGTTCAACCTCAAAATATAATTGGGGGCATTTATGAGAGTGCAATTTCTGATGCAATGTTTTGTTTCCATATTTTTCCAGACGAACGTCCCTTCCTCTGTGGATTTGCCACTTAGCCTATAAGAGCCCTTTGAAATGATTAACATCACATTTGTCATCAGTTGAACTGTTAGGTGAATGTGCTCCTCATCACACCAGTTGAACTGTTAGGTGAATGTGCTCCTCATCACACCAGTTGAACTGTTAGGTGAATGTGCTCCTCATCACACCAGATGAACTGTTAGGTGAATGTGCTCCTCATCACACCAGTTGAACTGTTAGGTGAATGTGCTCCTCATCACAGCAGTTGAACTGTTAGGTGAATGTGCTCCTCATCAGACCAGTTGAACTGTTAGGTGAATGTGCTCCTCATCACAGCAGCTTCAAGAGTTACTTCAATCCAGCGGGAGCAGGTGGCGCGCCAAGGGCTGGCCAGGGGGGCCACGGCCACCCTGACACAATCGCTGCCCCCCCCACAAGTTGCATGTGCATAATACATGGTGTTTTTACACGTGAGGAGGCTTGTTCCCAGAAAATGCTTTGTTGCTTACAATCAATGTCCTCCTTCAAATTAAAGCTGTATATTTGTATTTTAAAGGAAAAGGACAACTAGCCTATTTAAAGAACAATGAATCACCAAACACCATGTAGGCCACACACACACACACACACACACACACACGTCAGTACCAGTAGAGTCTGATAACAACCAACTGGTCTGATTTTATCGTCTGTTTGAAAATCCTACCTCTTCTTAATCGACGGGCAGCCATCTTTAAACTGAACAGGTTGACACATAGAGTGGTCACTCTTCATGGAGACACAGCTGGGTCCAGGGGAGTCTGCTCTCTCCTGCTGGACTCTTCTAGAAATACAAGAACCAGGATTAATGGACAATCGATAGATGCTATATCTTTATAATGTCTGATAAATCCTTACCTCTTCTTAATAGACTGATTTCCATCTTTAAACTGAACAGGTTGACACATAGAGTGGTCACTCTTCATGGAGACACAGCTGGGTCCAGGGTAGTCTGCTCTCTCCTGCTGCTCTGGGCTTCAACACAACACACACACAGCTTTTACTCAGACTCATGATGGTGTGATGATATATCACTGCTGAGCTCTGAGATGGACAACAGTCACAGACAGTTAGAGATCCTCTTCTTACCTCTTAGCTCTGCTGTGGCGGCCATGTTCCCCAGACAGAGTGGTTTTAGAGGGAGGACCCCCCTCCTCTGTCTCCTCATCCATAGTAGACTGGACACCTGGACACAAACACGACTCCATATTGTTTCTACCATTCAGCGCTTGTTTCTTCACTGCTTTTATAAAACCTGCTTATTGCTGGTCACAGGGTGCTGTTGTCTGTCTCTGGTTACTTTGGACGAGAGGCAGGGCGGTCTTTCCTAGATGCAGATTCATAGACCCTCTCATTGTCAACGAGGGGAAAGATGTGGAGATGCTGCCCCGACATTTCTAATAACTAATTTATCATTTCACACACTACGTCTCTAAGGGCTTCAAATGTGATCAAGATTCACCGTGCGGATATCATACCTACTGTTCCCTGAGCTGGTTAAACCGCTCTGAAGGCATGACCATATATGGACTTCCTCATGTCGTATGACCAGATCTATGATGCTGTCCCACAGACAACACGACCCAACACAAGATGGCGTCTAAACACCTTCACTAGTCAAGATGGCCGCCTTCCTGACGAATAATAATATTAATCAGAAGAATACAATTATAAAGACTGTACATTCTATCCTAAGTACCTTTAAAGTCACCCAAGGACACTTGAGATTTAGGACAGATCCTAAATCAGAAGAAAAAGTACAATTATTATTTTAACCTTAACATGCTTGACCTGTCTGTCTAACCCCTACCTGCTCCTTAATGACCTGTCTGTACTGTCTAACCCCTACCTGCTCCTTAACGACCCGTCTCTGTACTGTCTAACCCCTACCTGCTCCTTAACGACCCGTCTCTGTACTGTCTAACCCCTACCTGCTCCTTAACGACCCGTCTCTGTACTGTCTAACCCCTACCTGCTCCTTAACGACCCGTCTCTGTACTGTCTAACCCCTACCTGCTCCTTAATGACCTGTCTCTGTACTGGCTAACCCCTACCTGCTCCTTAATGACCTGTCTCTGTACTGTCTAACCCCTACCTGCTCCTTAACGACCTGTATCTGAATTCACAGTCAGTCACTGAGATAAAGCATTTGCTAAATTATTAAATAGTAAAATATTACTTTAATTTTGACAAACCGCAATTAACTTCATATAACAGTGAGAGGCTACAGATTAAACATTGTACATATTTAATAACACCTTTTAACCGTACGTGTTTACAGAAAATAAACACTATAGATATGATATAGAAGTGATACATATTAATGATATATCACGGATCAGAGTGGACTACAGTACCTTAGTCGTCTTCCTGCTGTAATAAAGTGTGCAAACACCAAACCGACTCAGTAACACGGAAATATGATGTTATGAACCAACCAGTTTGTCCAGTTCCCCTCCCTGATTATACTCCTCCCAAATAACCTCTCATATATATATATATATACAGTATACAGTGTTTCCCCTACTATGTATTCAGCAGTGGCGCAGCGCCACTGCTGGAAAATCAGCGCCACTGCAAAAATCTTCACATGATCGGTATTTAGCACAACTACAACGTCATCTTGAAATTGCCAAGCGTTAAAGGGGAAATGAACCCAAAAACAACACTATGCTCCAACACTATATTTCATCACATGAATAAAGTTGATTGTGCTGCCATCAAATGTACTAACTCCATATAAAAAAGAAAAGAATTTAACGGCTACAGTAACGGTGATTTGACGCGTCATCGGAAGAAAAATGCAGGACTACAAGTTATGAACGTTCTGAATGTGAATCTTCAGGAGAGCAGCCCTCTCGGACACACACACACACAGGGGTTGAAATAAGGCTGTTTTACTCGCCAAATGCGAGTAATTTTTGTATTTGTCGAGTAATTTATGAAGACCACTCGCCACTCTGGCGAGTAATCTAAGAATTCGCCGCGATTGCCGCGGACCCGCCAGCAACGGACCCGCTAGCCGCGGACCCGACCGCGCAGCACCCACCGCCGTCTAAATCGCTGTTAACAGCATGTTACAGCGGTAACAGCATGTGTGTGTCCGAGAGGGCTGCTCTATTCGGACACATTACTATGAAGCCCCGGTGACGGTGTGGGAGTGCGGATGATAATAAAACAGCGGTAACAGCGATTGTAGACGGCAGTGGGTGCTGCGCGGTCGGGTCCGCGGCTAGCGGGTCCGTTGCTGGCGGGTCCGCGGCAATCGCGGCGAATTCTTAGATTACTCGCCAGAGTGGCGAGTGGTCTTCATAAATTACTCGACAAATACAAAAATTACTCGCATTTGGCGAGTAAAACAGCCTTATTTCAACCCCTGTGTGTGTGTGTGTCCGAGAGGGCTGCTCTCCTGAAGATTCACATTCAGAACGTTCATAACTTGTAGTCCTGCATTTTTCTTCCGGTGATTTGATGACGCGTCAAATCACCGTTACTGTAGCCGTTAAATTCTTTTCTTTTTTATATGGAGTTAGTACATTTGATGGCAGCACAATCAACGTTATTCATGTGATGAAATATAGTGTTGGAGCATAGTGTTGTTTTTGGGTTCATTTCCCCTTTAAGACAACATTTTCAATATTTTTTGCCCCAATCAATTTCTACCAATAATGTAAATAAAAGCTTAAAATTAACACAAAAGAAAAACATGAGTAATCCTGTCTAGAATTATAAAATCAAGATTTCTGTTTCTGACCAGTTCAAGGTACGTGCTCCAATATTAAATCTGTTGATGTATATCATATTTGTCTCAAAATGTCCATTTCTATCCACAAAACTTGCCAGAAGTTATGGTTTAAGGGGTTATTAAAAAAAAGGTGAATGCCCCCAGACCCCTGCGCGCCGCCGCGTGCGGCTTGCCTCCGTTACGTAACAGCACCACTGCTGGAAAAATTTCTAGGGGAAACACTGGTATATATACAGTATATATATATATATATATATATATATATATATATACATATAGGATCTCCTTCTTTACAGTAGAACAGGAACGTAAATATCATGCTATCAATAAAGAGACAAATAAACATTATGAATAGAAAAACAGGAAGTAGAAAATGCCTCCTCTGTTCTGTTTCTAGTGGATCAGTAAGACCTCAGGAAGAGCAAATCCTCACCAGACTTTCATCTTCATCCCAAACC
The DNA here is from genome assembly GCA_030340625.1 of Merluccius polli. Taxonomy (NCBI): domain Eukaryota; kingdom Metazoa; phylum Chordata; class Actinopteri; order Gadiformes; family Merlucciidae; genus Merluccius; species Merluccius polli. Next base: position 37,153 of record JAOPHQ010004002.1, read on the forward strand.
TGTTGCTGCCACCACCTCACACACTACTGAACACCTCCATGTAGCATCCTCCTCTAGCGGTCTGAGCTCTGTCTGCTCACACACTACTGAACACCTCCATGTAGCATCCTCCTCTAGCGGTCTGAGCTCTGTCTGCTCACACACTACTGAACACCTCCATGTAGCATCCTCCTCTAGCGGTCTGAGCTCTGTCTGCTCACACACTACTGAACACCTCCATGTAGCATCCTCCTCTAGCGGTCTGAGCTCTGTCTGCTCACACACTACTGAACACCTGTGTGTAGCATCCTCCTCTAGCGGTCTGAGCTCTGTCTGCTCACACACTACTGAACACCTCCATGTAGCATCCTCCTCCAGCCTTTAAAGACAGATTAGCATCTCGTATATATGAACACTTTACGTGCGTTGATGTGAACGTAATATAAATCAATAGAATCAATACAATCGATGACTTCTCTTCTCAGAAGAGCAGTCAGAGTAGCGGCCGCTGACAAAGTGTCTTTTGAGTCACAGGCCGATTAGTGTCTGTGGTGACGTGACACCTCCAGCGGTCACTCTGTACACACACACACACACACACACCTTGAATTGTCCGAGGTATGGGTCTGGATCTGGTCGGGTTGGATTCCTGTCGTGTCTTTTCATTCATGTGTTGTTACACCACGTCCAGGCAGCGCATCAGAAAGCTGCCAGGCGTTATTAGCAGTAGCTCACCAGATAAAAAGGACGAGCACAAAGCGCTTGGTTTGACCTCTTAATTTTTTTTTTTTTTAATTTAGCAATTATTCTGTTTCTATGTTCTGACACCAACATTGATATTTTGCGCTAAGAATTTTAGCACGTATCTCTGTTGTTCACTAGCAATGGGTTAGCTTAGCAACTGGATGTGCTTGAAACTTGTTCTAGTGAAATCCTTACTGTACCGATAGTGATCTACTGTTACACCTTCTCCTGACAAATGTACTTATTGTACGTTGCATGGGACAAAGGCGTCTGCTAAATGCCCTAAATGTAAATGTTCCCCCTCACTCACCCCTGACCTCTTCCCCCTGATCCTTCTGGCCCCTCATCCCAGCATCCCTCCCATTGGCCCTCCTCCAGCCTCACCCTGACCGTGCTTCCTCAGAGTCAGGATCAGAACACTGTGACAGGCAGGCAGACGCTCGTCATTCGTTTTGGTGTTACGTAACGGCAACAACAACAGGCTAACAAATAATCCACAACAGAGCCTCGTTCTCTGCTGTCCTCACTCTTAAAAGTTAATATTTAGCACACACACACACACACGTTTGGAAACAAGAATTTGTAATGAGTGAAGAAACCTGATGAACATGATGCCATTGAGCTTTTGAAGCGTATCCACGCTGTCAGAAACACCGGGGATCAAACCAGAAAACAGAGTAGGACCGGAGTCAGGGCTGTCTGTTGAAGTCATTATAATAATCAATACTCAACTGAAGATGATTATTGGTTTGTTAGGACTACTGTTGGACGTGGGGCCCTACCAGCTTGCAAAAAGATGTGAAAAGTGAATTTTTATGCACCGATTTGTGCCTTTTCTGCATGTCTCTCCCTTTCTTTGTCTGCCTGTCTCAACCATTTGATGTTCCTGCATGACATTAATGTGTTTACAACACTAGCTTTTCAGAGAACACCATAAACGGTTACTCTAAAAATAATGTACACTATCAGCACTGGACTTAACCATAACAAAGGCATCTTTAATACATATTTATTAAGGTTTTGTCACAGACTGAACCTTTCTTAAGATTTCAAACCACTGATTTGTTTGATCTCTATGTTTACAGCAGAAGAAAACATGTTATCACTAAGCCTTTTTTAAGACCTCACCTCAGGCCCTGTATCTTCCTCTCCTCCTGTCTCCATACTGCTGCTCCTAAAAACAGGTAAATCTTTTTTAATTTTTTTTTTTATTACTGAGCACTCTTTTCAAACTCAAGCAAATTCAGTCAGTTTCACAGTCCTGTTTTTTCTTTAAGTCCATGTTGCCTGTTTTTCTCAGGCTGTATCAAAGTCACTGAGGTACTGTGGAGGCTGTCGGTGCCTCGTAGGGTACCTTGCCAACACTGGGACTGTGTGAGCGGTGACTTCTCCATCCTCTTCTTCTGTTGCAGATGTGTCGTGCAGGCCAGGGTTGAGCTTCTTGAAGAAGGAGGAGGAGTTTCTTGTCACTGTGTCCATTCCGCTCAGCTGTGACCATAGAGCCCTTGACAGTGGTCACTCTGTACGGCTTGGGATTGTAGGCTGTTGTACGTTTATTGTGCCTGGGTTGAGAGCACATTACTTGCAAGCTTGTAGATGGTAATCGCAACCCTCTTCTCTAAAGGTACTGGATCCAACATGTTTGTAGTTTGGGGGTTGACGTATGGGCGCAGCTGGTCACAAAGGATATTGAAGGCCTCTTTGGGCATTCTAAAGTTGACGTACCAATCTTTCTCCAGGAATATCTGGAGCACCTCTGTTTCCCAGAAGGAATGCCCTCGCTCCCGTGGTGTTCTCTCAATATACCATGCATTTGCTATAAAAGAGAGGGAAAGCAGTCAGTACAAACCTGTTGTGAGTTTGCAGTGTGGACATTTTCTGCACATTTCTAAGGCACAGTGCATGCAAATTGGTGCTTTGAAGGTGGCTACAGGGATGGGAAAAATTCACATTCAATTCATTTTATTCAGGGGTAGGCCTACATTTTATTACAAACTATAGTACTGAAAAATGTTTGCATAAGAACAGTGTCATGTCCAACCTATCAAAAAATCTTAAGGGATTACATATTGATTTGAAAGTTAACTAAACCCAGCCCTGACTGAAACACAATGTCACCGACCACAACTACTATTACTAGTACTAGAAAACAGACGGCTGTCAATATTGCTTGCATTTGTCATCAGGAAGGTCAGGTAAAAGCTAATTAATAGCTTGATAATAGCATGGGTGATGAGAGGTTATGCAAAAATGATTGTCAATATCTAAGCCCTTTTTTCCTATTATTGGTTTGCCTGGTCTCTGTGTGTAATACTGCTTGTAGAACCTCAAGCTCAGCTTCCATAATTCTCGAGCGGGAAAAAGGCAGAAAATGGCGCAGAAAACAAAAAAAACGACCCGAAATCACAGAGATGCCGATTCGCACGGGCTAATATTATCACATGACCTGTGTTTGGTGAAATATGGTAGGTCATTTGCGGTGGAATTTTTACTTTACGGACATGGCAGATTCGTACGGGATTAAGATCACAGACCACCTCCGCAATTATTACAAATCACATGAGGTCCCCAGGTAATACTAATCCCATGGGAATAGGGCTTTGTATATCCGTGTCTCAGTTTTCTGCTCTGTGTGTTGTGGTTTCGACCTACACTGTCTTGAAGCAAAGTGGTTTTGCTTCCCACATGCTTTACACTGTTTGCCTCTTGCAGGGCATCCGTTTGTGTGGCCACTCACCCCCACAGTTTCTGCCCAGTGCGTTGCTGCCACCTCCTGGACGTTGTTGGTATGCCTTACTGTAATTCAGACACTTCAAGAGTCCTGCCGTATTCAAGGAGTTTTTTTAACGTCTTATTTGCCTCCCTCAAACCGTATTTGCGCACCCTGGAGGACGCGCAGCTTTGAATGATCTGTGACTTTATTTCATTGTCCACATCACCAAACTCGCAGTGTTTAGCGAGCATGTGAAGTCTGGCATTATGAACATCTAGACGCTCACCAGGCAGCTGTGTAGCTTTTCTGAAGACGTAGACCTCGTACTGGACCTTCTGTCTGGGCGAGAAGTAGTCGTTGCGTTTCGTCTCCACGTCTGCATACTCGTCTCCGTCTCCCGCCACCGTATCGTCCATGTCGTGCACTCTTTCGCCGGCTAGATGCAGCAGAAGGGCTTTCCCATGTGGGATCCCCGGTTCTGTCCACAGCCGTGGTGTGGTTCTGGAGTCTCTGAAGCCACTGGTTCCACCGCGGTCCGATAGAGCTGGGTTCACTCTCCGTATCAAACGGCGGTCCGGACGGGCTGTGGGCTAGCGTCATGGCGACCATAGACATCTCATACATAGACGGAGCATCGAGCGCTACTGCCTACTGGCGCTGACGAGACGCGGGGCCGCCATCTTGGAGTGGTGATCCGCTCCACTCAGTGTCATTCGTTTGGCGGGAGGAGCAATGAACTGTCAGCGCATTTAATTAATCACACCTCACTGAATACCACTGATTAATTAATCACACCTCACTGAATACCACTGATTAATTAATCACACCTCACTGAATACCACTGATTAATTAATCACACCTCACTGAATACCACTGATTAATTAATCACACCTCACTGAATACCACTGATTAATTAATCACACCTCACTGAATACCACTGATTAATTAATCACACCTCACTGAATACCACTGATTTTCACGCGGTGTTTTGTCATACGTGTCGCTATGATAAAGGACACATGTTTTGGCGTGTAATATTATTTTCACCAAATACAACCAATAGTACGGTAATGTTAAATCTTACTTGTGAAAAGTAATCCCGCGATTTTCTATGTTGGCCCGTCCGCTCATTTGAGCGGGAATGTCTCGCGCCACAGCAGCCAATGCTCCGTCTATGTATCAGATGTCTATGATGGCGACTGTCTGGCTGCTAACCGACTAGCACACTTAGCTTGTTCGCCTCTTCTGCTCCCGACTTTCTTCCGCACGCAGTGTCCCGCTCTCCGGGGAAACGTCGGTGTAGTCGCTCTTAGTGTCCCGTCCTCGTCGCCAGTGTGGTATTTATGAGTCGCGTTTACTTCGCCTGCTGTAAATAATCAAAGTAGAACTAATCAAACGGAGCTCCGCGTTATGTGGCTTTGTTGCTAGGGAACCGTCACCACTCCCGCCCAGGGCAGCACATCCGGTTGGTGCTTCTACTACCGGAACGATGTAAGCAGTATGTGCAGCTGATGGCAAACATTAACATGAATTCAGTCTACTGGCGGGATCTGAACATTACAGGAGGTAGGAGGTAGGAAGTAGGGGCTAGGAGGTGGGTAGGAGGTAGGAAGTAGGAGGTAGGGCGTAGGGGGTAGTAATAATAAGTTAATAATAATAATAATAATAATAATAATAAGGCCCATTGTGTTGACTTATCATAATGGAAAGACAGATGCCATTTGAGGGGATTGATGATGAAAAACAAACTATGATGTTAAATAAAGTTATAGTCATGATTTATTAAATGGGATACTCCTATGATACCTTATGGAAAAAAGGTCCTACAGGGAAAAGTGTCTCGTCATGGAAGTTGTGTGTTGTAAATGTGGTCCAGGAAGACCAAAGACCGGGCCCACGTCAGGGGGCAGGACCCCATAGAGACCTGCTGGGATCCAAGGGGCTGGAAGGACATCCAGGTGTGCTGCTAGGATAACCAACAGAGAGCTCTGGAGAAACATCTGCTCAGCTTGGAGGATCTCCACTGAACCAACGGGAAGGATCATCCAACCCACGACAACATCCAGTTGGACCCGCTGGTTTCTTCCCATGATGCTTTATGTGCCAACACAACACAACAGTAGTCCTTACATGCACACAATAAACACCAGGACTCAATAATACAGTAGCAGACGTTACAAACCTCAACAGGTGCACATCTCTTTAACACCTGACCATGTTGTGCTGCCGTGTTCCCAACACACGGATCAATATTCACTTGAAATCCTTCACAACATGAACACCAGCAGCTTCTCCACACACCGCATTCATGGATATAATATTCATCTGCTTTAAATCAGCTTACATGTTAGGCGGACACAAACGTTGTCCACAATATCAAACATATTGTAACACATCAATCAATATTTAAAATACATTTCAAATTAGAAATTCAATCTTAGTGAAAGCTGCTTAGTAAACCCTATGGAAGATCTTAAAGTCACTTCCTTTCATGGTGAAAATATATCAATAGATTTGATAAAGGCAAAGGTTGTAGCTTGCTCATGAATATTAATTTCTCTGATAAGCTCAGACGCGACCTGCCACACGGTAATCAATACAATAATGAACCGATCATCAACAATAGGTAATCAATACAATAATGAACCGATCATCAACAATAGGTAATCAATACAATAATGAACCGATCATCAACAATAGGTAATCAATACAATACAGATCAAGTTCTACATTCACCATGGTAACAATAGGCTCAATGTAGATATGTCCCTTTATTCATGTCAGAAATATCGCCAAATATATATTATATATATTACATGATTATACATTATATATATTATATATATTAAGTGATTATATATTATATTTATATTAAGTGATTATATTTTACATATATTAACATTTTATATATTGACTGATTATTATTATCATTTCTGCTCGTGATGTTGGGCGGTGAGATGCTGATGATCATAAACTACAACCCACACAGAGACACTGAGGAACCAGGATCAGGCCAGAACCCAAACCCAGGGAGGAGGTCCTCCTGGGTGAATGTGGTCCAGAAGGTGTGGATGTGTGTCAGTGTGTGTGAGGACCCTCCTACACCTGGGGAAACTCTGTAGAAGGACAGAGAGCCAGCAGGCCGGTCCACATACACTCCTACTCTGGTGGAGACAGGGGGGGGGAGAGGGATGACTGTTGGACTACCGTTGTACCAGGCAGTGTAACCACCATCATAACAATAAAGACTCCAGGACTTGTTGTTGTATCCAAGCCAGCTGTCATTACCCACTCCTCTCCTTGTGATTCCTCTGTATGTCACTCCTATAGTAACATCTCCTCTCCTCTCCACCTCCCAGTAACAGCGGCCAGTCAGAACCTCTCTACACAACACCTGGACCTGGGAGTCAAATCTGTCTGGGTGGTCAGGATGAGACTGATCCTCTCCAACCACCATCACCTTCCTGTGGTCCTCAGACAGAGAGAGACGTCTGTGGGCTGTGTTTGGGTCCAGTGTGAGTCCACAGGCATCTGACGGGAGAACAAGACATGATTAGGGGCTGAAGGTCCATTCCCGGTTTTCCGGTCCGGTGCACCGGCCTAAACCGGTTTGATGTGATGCAAACCGACTGAACCGGCATTTGTCCTGAAGAGACCGATCCAAAAGTCTCCCAGATCCAACTTGTATTGTGTTAGTAATCAGCAGGATGAGCAGGTGATGAACATGATGTGATGTTTAGTGGATGGGGATAGGAAATAAAACCCCCATGTGTCACTGAGTGGTTGATAGTTGATCACTATCCTCTCTCCTCCTTCTCTAGTGGACCACAGGGTCCAGGACTTAAGACTCAAGTGGACACCTAGTGGTCTCATCCGGTACACCGGTCCGGTGGCTTCACATCCAACCGCTTGGACTGTTTATACACCGACCGTACCATAGAACTGGTTCATACATACTATACATACATGTACATGTACACATACATACGTACACATACAGGCTGGAAATGAAGTGTTCATACCATAGAACTGGTTCATACATACTATACATACATGTACATGTACACATACATACGTACACATACAGGCTGGAAATGAAGTGTTCATACCATAGAACTGGTTCATACATACTATACATACATGTACATGTACACATACATACGTACACATACAGGCTGGAAATGAAGTGTTCATACCATAGAACTGGTTCATACATACTATACATACATGTACATGTACACATAAGTACATATAAATACATATACTACTAAACATCATGGTAACATTCATCATACATACACCACACACACATATGTGAATATATGTACACATACGTGCACATGAGTACACATACATACACACACAAGCATGTAATGGCAGTACAGTACAATTTCTTCAGGAGTTGAAGGTTTTTACTTATTATCCATCCATCCATCCATTTTCTTCCGCTTATCCGGGGTCGGGTCGCGGGGGCAGCAGCCTAAGCAGGGAAGCCCAGACTTCCCTTTCCCCAGCTACTTCGGCCAGCTCTTCCTGGGGGATCCCGAGGCGTTCCCAGGCCAGCCGAGACATTATCATTATAATTATTATTATCATATTATATTTTATTATTATAAAAACAGCATCACTCCTGATAGAAATATTATTCTAGTTCAAATCTAATATGAAAGTCTTGTACCATTAATCATGTTATTGTAATTATAATGTTATGTCTAATATAATAACATGTATTAAATCATTATAATAATAGCAACAATAATAGCATTTTATCATGTTCGGAATATAAAATACACATATAATTACTGGATTAATAATGTTAGTAATAGCATAATTATTATGTTCTCTTATGTCTAATATAATAATGATAGCAATAATACTAATAATAATAATAATAACAACAGCAACAATATATTAATAATGACTTCAGAAATATTATTATAAAAGTAAATAGGCCTTATAATAAGTTTGATGATAATAATAATAACTAGAAAATGCATTTCCTGCAGAAAACGCGTGTGAATGCTGGAAGCTGAATGATAAGCTCAAAGCAGAAATATAAAATGAATTGATCTGAAGAATCTGAAAGTAGTAGTAGAAGCTGAAATAGTAGAAGAAGCTGAAAGTAGTAGTAGAAGCTGAAATAGTAGAAGAAGCTGAAAGTAGTAGTAGAAGCTGAAATAGTAGAAGAAGCTGAAAGTAGTAGTAGAAGCTGAAATAGTAGAAGAATCTGAAAGTAGTAGTAGAAGCTGAAATAGTAGAAGAAGCTGAAAGTAGTAGTAGAAGCTGAAATAGTAGAAGAAGCTGAAAGTAGTAGTAGAAGCTGAAATAGTAGAAGAAGCTGAAAGTAGTAGTAGAAGCTGAAATAGTAGAAGAAGCTGAAAGTAGTAGTAGAAGCTGAAATAGTAGAAGAAGCTGAAAGTAGTAGTAGAAGCTGAAATAGTAGAATAAGCTGAAAGTAGTAGTAGAAGCTGAAATAGTAGAAGAAGCTGAAAGTAGTAGTAGAAGCTGAAATAGTAGAAGAATCTGAAAGTAGTAGTAGAAGCTGAAATAGTAGAAGAATCTGAAAGTAGCAGGCCTAGTAGAAGCTGAAATAGTAGAAGAATATGAAAGTAGTAGAAGTAGTTGAAATTGTAGTAGTAGCTGAATTAGTATGCCTAATAGGCCTACTAATAGCTGAAGTAGAAGTAACTGAAGTAGTAACAACACTGCTGAACGTCCTCAAAAAGCAGCCCAATCTGGCAACACTGCTGAACGTCCCCTCGCTCGAGCGTCAACGTGAAGTAAACTGAAAAGGAATCAGTTAAACTGTGAAACTCTTAATAAATATAAATGCTATCGAAATTCCCCCCCCGGCCCACGGTATGTTACTATTGCGGGCCCCCCCCCCCCCCCCCCCCCGCAGGTCCACGGTGTGTTTGTGTTACTATTGCGGGCACCCCCCCCCCCCCCCCCCCCCGCAGGTCCACGGTGTGTTTGTGTTACTATTGCGGGCACCCCCCCCCCCCCCCCCCCCCCGCAGGTCCGCGGTGTGTTTGTGTTTACTATTGCGGGCACCCCCCCCCCCCCCCCCGCAGGTCCACGGTGTGTTTGTGTTACTATTGCGGGCACCCCCCCCCCCCCCCCCCCCCCCGCAGGTCCACGGTGTGTTTGTGTTACTATTGCGGGCAGCCCCCCCCCCCCCCCCCCCCCGCAGGTCCACGGTGTGTTTGTGTTTACCATTGCGGGCACCCCCCCCCCGCAGGTCCGCGGTGTGTTTGTGTTACCATTGCGGGCACCCCCCCCCCCCGCAGGTCCGCGGTGTGTTTGTGTTTACTATTGCGCGCACCCCCCCCCCCCCCGTAGGTCCACGGTTCAAGCGTCACGCCATGACGCCATGACGCTCGAACGTGAACGTCGTTTACGGCAGCGGAAGATTTACGACAGCCAGCATACAGACAGTGAGCAACGGACTTCACATGATATTATTCACAACTCGGATTAATTTAATGAAACCCATTGATTCTTTTGATCGGTGGACCCCTTTTGATTGGATATTATGGGATATACAAGTCTGTACATTTTTTGAACGAAGGTAAACGATTGAGAATTGATTTAGTTAGGCCAGAGATCAATGTGTAATCGATGTGTAAACTGTGATTCTGAATAAATATAAATGCTATCGAAATTTAGTTTGGATATCGTTATTATTGAATATACAAATCTGTAGATTAGTGACATTTTTTGAATGAAGGTTAGCGGTTGAAATGTGAATGAATTAGTTACGTGTTAAACAGTGGAAGGTCCGCCGGTTACAATGGGACGAACGGTAGAATATGACGATTTGAAACTAAAACTGCGATACAGAAAAAAGTATAACAGCTATCGAAATTTCGTGAACACGGCTAGATAGATACAAATCTCTAGATTTGTTTAATTGTTTGAACGATGGGAAACGGTTGAAATTTGAAATAGTTACGACGTAAAGCACGGAAGTAAACAGTGGAAGGTCCGCCGGTTACAATGGGACCAACGGTAGAATATGACGATTTGAAACTAAAACTGCGATACAGAAAAAAGTGTAACAGCTATCGAAATTTCGTGAACACGGCTAGATAGATACAAATCTCTAGATTTGTTTAATTGTTTGAACGATGGGAAAAGGTTGAAATTTGAATTAGTTACGACGTAAAGAATGTGAAGAATTAAGAGGCTGGGCGGACGGCTTCGCCGTCCGCCCATTGATTTGTATTGGAAAAATAAAGGTGGAAAAAGTAGAATAATTTGAAAAGTTGAATTAATATGAAAAATGTGAATAGATAGCCATCATGTCGTAATAAATATGAACATTTTGATATTTGAATGGTTTCTGTAGCTGAAAATATGAAGAAGGAGAAGAGTGCCAAAAAACGGGCGGAAGAAGAATAAAAATAAAAATAAAAATAAAAATAAAAACTAGAAAATGCATTTACTGCAGAAAACGCGTGTGAATGCTGGAAGCTGAATGATAAGCGCAAAGCAGAAATATAAAATGAATTGATCTGAAGAATCTGAAAGTAGTAGTAGAAGCTGAAATAGTAGAAGAAGCTGAAAGTAGTAGTAGAAGCTGAAATAGTAGAAGAAGCTGAAAGTAGTAGTAGAAGCTGAAATAGTAGAAGAATCTGAAAGTAGTAGTAGAAGCTGAAATAGTAGAAGAATCTGAAAGTAGTAGTAGAAGCTGAAATAGTAGAAGAATCTGAAAGTAGTAGTAGAAGCTGAAATAGTAGAAGAATCTGAAAGTAGTAGTAGAAGCTGAAATAGTAGAAGAATCTGAAACTAGTACTAGTAGAAGCTGAAATAGTAGAAGAATCTGAAAGTAGTAGTAGAAGCTGAAATAGTAGAATAATCTGAAAGTAGTAGAAGTAGTTGAAATTGTAGTAGAATAAGAGGCTGGGTTTTGATTTATATTGGAAAAATAAATGTATACTACTATTTACTATTGCGGGCACCCCCCCCCCCCCGCGCCGGTCGTAGGTCCGTGGTGACGCCATGACGCTCGAACGTGAACGTCGTTTTACGGCAGCGGAAGATTTACGACAGCTAGCATACAGACAGTGAGCAACGGACTTCACATGATATTATTCACAACTCGGATTAATTTAATGAAACCCATTGATTCTTTTGATCGGTGGACCCCTTTTGATTGGATATTATGGGATATACAAGTCTGTAGATTTGTGACATTTTTTGAACGAAGGTAAACGATTGAGAATTGATTTAGTTAGGCCTACGATGTGTAACTGTCGGAGATCAATGTGTAATCGATGTGTAAACTGTGATTCTGAATAAATATAAATGCTATCGAAATTTAGTTTGGATATCGTTATTATTTAATATACAAATCTGTAGATTAGTGACATTTTTTGAATGAAGGTTAGCGGTTGAAATGTGAATGAATTAGTTACGACGTGTTAAACAGTGGAAGGTCCGCCGGTTACAATGGGACGAACGGTAGAATATGACGATTTGAAACTAAAACTGCGATACAGAAAAAAGTATAACAGCTATCGAAATTTCGTGAACACGGCTAGATAGATACAAATCTCTAGATTTGTTTAATTGTTTGAACGATGGGAAACGGTTGAAATTTGAAATAGTTACGACGTAAAGCAGCGGAAGTAAACAGTGGAAGGTCCGCCGGTTACAATGGGACGAACGGTAGAATATGACGATTTGAAACTAAAACTGCGATACAGAAAAAAGTATAACAGCTATCGAAATTTCGTGAACACGGCTAGATAGATACAAATCTCTAGATTTGTTTGAACGATGGGAAAAGGTTGAAATTTGAATTAGTTACGACGTAAAGAATGTGAAGAATTAAGAGGCTGGGCGGACGGCAAAGCCGTCCGCCCATTGATTTGTATTGGAAAAATAAAGGTGGAAAAAGTAGAATAATTTGAAAAGTTGAATTAATATGAAAAATGTGAATAGATAGCCATCATGTCGTAATAAATATGAACATTTTGATATTTGAATGGTTTCTGTAGCTGAAAATATGAAGAAGGAGAAGAGTGCCAAAAAACGGGCGGAAGAAGAATAAAAATAAAAATAAAAATAATAAAGATTCAGATATCTAGAGTGTGAATGCTCCAGCATTCACACTAATAACTAGAAAATGCATTTCCTGCAGAAAACGCGTGTGAATGCTGGAAGCTGAATGATAAGCTCAAAGCAGAAATATAAAATGAATTGATCTGAAGAATCTGAAAGTAGTAGTAGAAGCTGAAATAGTAGAAGAATCTGAAAGTAGTAGTAGAAGCTGAAATAGTAGAAGAATCTGAATGTAGTAGTAGAAGCTGAAATAGTAGAAGAAGCTGAAAGTAGTAGTAGAAGCTGAAATAGTAGAAGAAGCTGAAAGTAGTAGTAGAAGCTGAAATAGTAGAAGAAGCTGAAAGTAGTAGTAGAAGCTGAAATAGTAGAAGAAGCTGAAAGTAGTAGTAGAAGCTGAAATAGTAGAAGAATCTGAAAGTAGTAGTAGAAGCTGAAATAGTAGAAGCTGAAAGTAGCAGGCCTAGTAGAAGCTGAAATAGTAGAAGAATATGAAAGTAGTAGAAGTAGTTGAAATTGTAGTAGTAGCTGAATTAGTAGGCCTAATAGGCCTACTAATAGCTGAAGTAGAAGTAACTGAAGTAGTAACAACACTGCTGAACGTCCTCAAAAAGCAGCCCAATCTGGCAACACTGCTGAACGTCCCCTCGCTCGAGCGTCAACGTGAAGTAAACTGAAAAGGAATCAGTTAAACTGTGAAACTCTTAATAAATATAAATGCTATCGAAATTTACCCGGCCCACGGTATGTTACTATTGCGCGCACCCCCCCCCCCCCCCCCGCAGGTCCGCGGTGTGTTTGTGTTACTATTGCGGGCACCCCCCCCCCCCCCGCAGGTCCGCGGTGTGTTTGTGTTTACTATTGCGCGCCCCCCCCCCCGTAGGTCCACGGTGACGCCATGACGCTCGAACGTGAACGTCGTTTTACGGCAGCGGAAGATTTACGACAGCCAGCATACAGACAGTGAGCAACGGACTTCACATGATATTATTCACAACTCGGATTAATTTAATGAAACCCATTGATTCTTTTGATCGGTGGACCCCTTTTGATTGGATATTATGGGATATACAAGTCTGTACATTTTTTGAACGAAGGTAAACGATTGAGAATTGATTTAGTTAGGCCAGAGATCAATGTGTAATCGATGTGTAAACTGTGATTCTGAATAAATATAAATGCTATCGAAATTTAGTTTGGATATCGTTATTATTGAATATACAAATCTGTAGATTAGTGACATTTTTTGAATGAAGGTTAGCGGTTGAAATGTGAATGAATACGACGTGTTAAACAGTGGAAGGTCCGCCGGTTACAATGGGACGAACGGTAGAATATGACGATTTGAAACTAAAACTGCGATACAGAAAAAAGTATAACAGCTATCGAAATTTCGTGAACACGGCTAGATAGATACAAATCTCTAGATTTGTTTAATTGTTTGAACGATGGGAAACGGTTGAAATTTGAAATAGTTACGACGTAAAGCAGCGGAAGTAAACAGTGGAAGGTCCGCCGGTTACAATGGGACGAACGGTAGAATATGACGATTTGAAACTAAAACTGCGATACAGAAAAAAGTATAACAGCTATCGAAATTTCGTGAACACGGCTAGATGGATACAAATCTCTAGATTTGTTTAATTGTTTGAACGATGGGAAAAGGTTGAAATTTGAATTAGTTACGACGTAAAGAATGTGAAGAATTAAGAGGCTGGGCGGACGGCTTCGCCGTCCGCCCATTGATTTGTATTGGAAAAATAAAGGTGGAAAAAGTAGAATCATTTGAAAAGTTGAATTAATATGAAGAATGTGAATAGATAGCCATCATGTCGTAATAAATATGAACATTTTGATATTTGAATGGTTTCTGTAGCTGAAAATATGAAGAAGGAGAAGAGTGCCAAAAAACGGGCGGAAGAAGAATAAAAATAATAAAGATTCAGATATCTAGAGTGTGAATGCTCCAGCATTCACACTAATAAAGATTCAGATATCTAGAGTGTGAATGCTCCAGCATTCACACTAATAAAGATTCAGATATCTAGAGCATTCACACTAATAATAGCAACAATATATTAATAATGACTTCAGAAATATTATTATAATAGTAAATAGGCCTTATAATAAGTTTGATGCTGATAATAAAAATAACATGTGTATAATAGAATACACATAATAACTGTGATTAATATTGTTAGTCTGATGATGATTATTATATGAGCATGTCTAATAATAACAACAATACTACTAATAATCCTCATTCTAACAACACTACCTATAGAGCGTAACAGTGACCGCCCCCTTTTTAACAGCTCCGGTGCCGGAAGTAAATTTCCCATGCATTTATCTCGTCCACTTTTCGTATAATCCTTATAAAAAGAGTATTAAGACTTGAACCAAGCCAATCGTTCGTTGTGGTAGTCGTGACCATATTATGTTTGATTCGGGATGAGTAGTTCCTCACTCGGTCAACAAAATAAAGTACCTTTGGCTTTTCTTCCGTTTTCCAAATTCTTTTTATGCCCGAATCAAACATAATATGGTCACGACTACCACAACGAACGATCGGCTTGGTTAAAGGCTTAATACTCTTTTTATAAGGATTATACGAAAAGTGGACGAGATAAATGCATGGGAAATTTACTTCCGGCACCGGAGCTGTTAAAAAGGGGCGGTCACTGTTACGCTCTATTGGATTGAGTTATTTTAATGCCCCCTAGTGGAGTGAGGGAGAGACAGCAGGTTTTCAGTTCTAACATCTCCTCATCTCCATCATCTCCGCCTCTAGGTTGAAACCACCAAACTGTGAGTGACTTGATGCGCTGCGTTGGAGCTCGCCCTCTACTGGCTCAGAAAACACTTTAAGACCACTACACCGTTTATACACGGACCATTCACTGGGATGCTCACAATATTATTAGAAGATACATGAGGTCTTCATGAGCGGACAACGTCACCTACTGCTGTGTGGTGGATGGATGTGGTGGAATATATGAACTATACACCACATCACATATATAAGCTGCTATGATGTATAGTTCATTAAATAAGCCTTTGTATAAAGTATGTGCTCCTAGAAATAGCTCCCTTCCTCTCTCCAATTAAAAGGTGTTCAGTTAGTAGCATTGGCATCTCCACTGTAGCCAGGAAGTGTGGAGGCCATGCATCTCCTCACTTCTTTCTTGTGCACATCCCTTAGTTGTCTTGCATCCTTGCAGACATGTCCACTTCCCCCCTTAGTGTAATGCTAATGAACCTGGCCTTGGCCATGGCCAGGTCACTCCCCTCACCTTTTGTCTCCCTTGTTGTTACTGCCCACGATGTGAAAGTGTCCCTCTAGGAGTCATGTCCACCCATTGTCTATCTGAAGAGGTTAATGCTCCCATGTGTCTTCCCAGGATCAGGACTTCAATCAAATACTTGAACTTGGACTTCAATGAAGTGTCCATCTAAATATTGAGTGTGTTGTGATGAAACTAAACAGACACTTACACTTCTGTACACCTGGTTTCAGCCTCCCCACTCCACCATGCTCCACACTGGGGGGGAAACACAGTGAGAGCAGCATGTTGGCTTTAAACATGGAAACATTCACCTTCATCATCTGCTGGATCATCACTTTCTACACAACATGAGTTACAGTTACACTTCATCTAGCAGGCGGCTGAATCCTTGGAGGAGACATTGTCTCACTGAGTGGTGAGCTGTCCTCTCCATACCTGAGAGTGTCCAGTCTCCAGCCTGGATCCTCCAGTCCAGCAGAGAGCAGCGTAACTCCTGAGTCTCCTGCAGGGTGATTGTAGCTCAGGTCCAGCTCTCTCAGATGGGAGGGGTTGGAGCTCAGAGCTGAGGCCAGAGAAGCACAGCCTTCCTGTGTGACCATGCAGCCAGACAACCTACACACACACACACACACACACACACACACACACACACACACACACACACACACACACACACACACACACACACACACACACACACACACACACACACACGGATGTAAATCTGTTAAAGGTCTTCTGATGAGGAGCCTTGTGGTGGGACTGTTTGCACATTGAGTCCAACTGACCTGAGAGTCTCCAGTCTACAGTGTGGACTCCCCAGTCCAGCAGAGAGCAGCTTCACTCCTGAATCCTGCAGATCATTGGCACTCAGGTCCAGCTCTCTCAGACTAGAGGAGTTGGAGCTGAGAACTGAGGCCAGAGCTTCACAGCACAACTCTGACAGATGACAGCCATTCAGCCTTCACACACAATAAATAATGTTAGGAACTGAGATGAAATGTTTCATTCATGTGCATGAATCACATATTTAAACCTCAACTATGTGGTGGAAAATGTTGACTATTTAAATAGTTTGGTTGTTTTTGTTCTCTGAACATTTGTATTATAACTTTTATATTCTAGTATTATGTATATTGTGTTGTGTATTGTTATACATGTTATTAGTGAACCTACAGAGATGTTTTGTATATTATTATAACTTTTATATTCTAGTATTATGTATATTGTGGTGTGTGTATTGTAATACATGTTATTAGTGAACCTACAGAGATGTTTTGTATATTATTATAACTTTTATATTCTAGTATTATGTATATTGTGTTGTGTGTATTGTAATACATGTTATTAGTGAACCTACAGAGATGTTTTGTATATTATTATAACTTTTATATTCTAGTATTATGTATATTGTGTTGTGTGTATTGTAATACATGTTATTAGTGAACCTACAGAGATGTTTTGTATATTATTATAACTTTTATATTCTAGTATTATGTATATTGTGGTGTGTGTATTGTAATACATGTTATTAGTGAACCTACAGAGATGTTTTGTATATTATTATAACTTTTATATTCTAGTATTATGTATATTGTGTTGTGTGTATTGTAATACATGTTATTAGTGAACCTACAGAGATGTTTTGGAGGCTTTGACCACTGGCAGCAGCCTCAGAAGAGCCTCCTCTGAAGCAGAGTATTTCTTCAGGTCAAACACGTCCAGCTCCTCTTCTGATGTCAGTAAGATGAAGACCAGAGCTGACCACTGAGCAGGGGAGAGAGATGCTGAGGAGAGACGTCCTGATGTCAGGTACTGTTGGATCTCCTCCACTAGAGAACGGTCCTTCAGCTCATTCAGACAGTGGAACAGATTGATGCTTCTCTCTGGAGAGAGATCTCCACTTATCTTCTTCTTGATGTAAGACACTGTTCCCTGATTGGTCAGTGAGCTTCTTCCTGTCTTTCCCAGCAGACCTTGTAGGAGAATCTGATTGGTCTTCAGAGAGAGGCCCAGGAGGAAGCGGAGGAACAAGTCCAGGTGTCCGTTCTCACTCTGTAAGGCCTTGTCCACAGCACTCTGGTAGAGGAGGTGGACCTTGGGTTTCTTTCTAACAAGAACAGACCCCTTGGGTCGTGGTTGTTCTTCTGAGAGCAGATTGACACCAGTGTTTCTGAAGGACAGAAAGACATAAAGGGCAGCCAGAAACTCCTGAAAGCTCAGATGGACAAAGCAGAAGACCTTGTCCTGGTACAGCCCACACTCCTCTTTAAAGATCTGGGTGAACACTCCTGAGTACACTGAGGCGGCTGTGATATCGATGCCACACTCTGCCAGGTCTGCCTGGTAGAAGATCAGGTTGCCTTTCTCCAGCTGGTTAAAAGCCAGTTTTCCCAGAGAAACAATGGTCTCCTTGCTCTCTGAACTCCAGTGTGGATCTGCTTCAGCTCTCCCATGATACTTCCTGTCTGCCTGTATGGACTGAACCCTCAGAAAGTGGATGTACATCTGAGTCACAGTGTTGGGCATCTCTTCTCCTCTCTGGGATGTTGTGAAGTGGTCCTCCATAACTGTAGCAGAGATCCAACAGAAGACTGGGATGTGACACATGATGTGGAGGCTTCGTGATTTCTTGACATGGGAGATGATTTTCCTGGCCAGCGTCTCATCACTGAATCTCTTCATGAAGTATTCCTCCTTCTGGGGGTCGGCGAAGCCTCTCACCTCTGTCACCATGCCAACACACTCAGCAGGGATCTGATTGGCTGCCCCAGGGCGTGTGGTTATCCAGATGCGGGCGGAGGGAAGCAGGTAACCCCTGATGAGGTTTGTCAGCAGCACGTCCACCGAGGTCGGCGCTGTGACATCAGTCCAGATCTGGTTGTTCTGGAAGTCCAGAGGAAGTCGACACTCATCCAGACCATCCAAGATGAAGACAACTTGGAACCGGTCGTATCTGCAGATTCCTGCTTGCTTGGTCTCAATAAAGAAGTGATGAAGAAGTCCCACCAAGCTGAACTCTTTCCCTTTCAGTAAATTCAGCTCTCTGAAAGTGAAGGGAAATGTGAAGTGTATGTCCTGGTTGGCTTTGCCTTCAGCCCAGTCCAGAGTGAACTTGTGTGTTAAGATGGTTTTACCAATGCCGGCTACTCCAGTTGTCATTATGGTTCTCATTGGTTGATCTTGTCCAGGTAAGGGTTTAAAGATGTCTTCACATTTGATTGGTGTTTCCTCCTTGGCTGGTTTCCTGGAAGCTGTTTCAATCAGTCTGACCTCATGTTCCTTGTTGACGTCTCCAATGTCTCTCTCTGTGATGAAGAGCTCTGTGTAGAAGTCATTCAGATCTGTTGCTTGTCCTGCTTTAGGGATTCCCTCAAACACACGCCTGAACTTCTCCATCAGATGAGACCTGAATTTACGTTGGCACTCGACAGCAACGGGTCCTAAATGAGAAAATTGGTTCATTACTTGATTACTTGAACATATTTCAGGATTATTTTGATATTTCCACAGCAATATGATTGGTGTAATGACAGTAGAAGTATTATAAATGTCTTATAACTGCTAAGTAGTGCTATCATTGTTATGTATCAGAGGAAAGAGACTGTGACAAAATGAGACCCACATTTACCCCATATATCTGGATCAAACCATTTAACCTGATACCCCAACAATAACCCTACATATCTGGATCAAACCATTTAACCTGATAGACCTACAATAACCTTACATATCTGGATCAAACCATTTAACCTGATACCCCAACAATAACCCTACATATCTGGATCAAACCATTTAACCTGATACCCCAACAATAACCCTACATATCTGGATCAAACCATTTAACCTGATACCCCACAATAACCCTACATATCTGGATCAAACCATTTAACCTGATACCCCAACAATAACCCTACATATCTGGATCAAACCATTTAACCTGATAGACCTACAATAACCTTACATATCTGGATCAAACCATTTAACCTGATAGACCTACAATAACCCTACATATCTGGATCAAACCATTTAACCTGATACCCCAACAATAACCCTACATATCTGGATCAAACCATTTAACCTGATACCCCAACAATAACCCTACACATCTGGATCAAAACATTTAACCTGATACCCCAACAATAACCCGACATATCTGGATCAAACCATTTAACCTGATACCCCAACAATAATCATACATATCTGGATCAAACCATTTAACCTGATACCCCAACAATAACCCTACATATCTGGATCAAACCATTTAACCTGATACCCCAACAATAACCCTACACATCTGGATCAAACCATTTAACCTGATACCCCACAATAACCCTACATATCTGGATCAAACCATTTAACCTGATACCCCCACAATAGAAATCTCCTATGATCTAATTTAGTTCAGTTCACACTTTTCAGAAATGTGGACATGTGTGTGCTTCGTCTTCTGAGTCTCTTTTTTTCAAAATAAAAGTCAATATTCTTCAAAATAAGAGCCTTCTCTTTTGAAACTAACAGTATCTTCTGGTATTCCAAAAAATAATTTATTTTGTTTTAGAAAATAAGTCTCTTACTGCCCTTTTTCACAATGAGTCTCTTACTGCTCTGTTTCAAAATAAGAGTCTCTTACCGCCCCACAGTGTGTCGGCCAGTTCCTCCTGGTTCATCTCCATCAGGCAGAGCTTTGTGATGTCTACCACTCCCTCTACGGCGCGCCTCCTCTGCTCCTCTTTCTTAGCGTCCTCCTCCTCCCTCTGACTCTCTGAGCATTGTGGGTAATCTGGGAAGAGACCCCTCCAGAGCTTCTTCAGCTCCTTGTCTAGAAACGCGTGTGCGTCCTCCTCAGCCCTCTGGAGCAGAACAAACATCAATGAGAAGTTGACTCTGAACTCACTGAGGACATCAGAAGCATCTGTCCTAGATTCACGTCCCGCTGGTCTACAGAGGGAAGCCTGGAGACCATCAGCACCACAAGAGATGCTTTCTAATGTTCATGTAGAGCTGGAGTCAAATGTCTTGTTGGACCTTTACACACCTGGATCAGCTCTGTTGGATACTGCTGTACAGACTGAGCACTGGGAACCTTTGACCTCTCCTGGTGTCGTCTGTGGAGAACACACACACACACACACACACACACACACACACACACACACACGTCAGTACCAGTAGAGTCTGTTAACCAACTGGTCTGTTTTCATCATCTGTTTGAAGCTCCTACCTCTCCTCTGCGGAGCAGGGTCCATCTTTAAACTTAACAGGTTGATCCATAGACCAGTCACTCTTCATGGAGACACAGCTGGGTCCAGGGGAGTCTGCTCTCTCCTGCTGGACTCTTCTAGAAATACAAGAACCAGGATTTATGGACTTTCGATAGATGCTATATCTTTATAATGTCTGATAAATCCTTACCTCTTCTCAATAGACTGATTTCCATCTTTAAAGTTAAAAGGTATACCCATAGACCGGTCACTCTTCATGGAGACACAGCTGGGTCCAGGGGAGTCTGCTCTCTCCTGCTGCTCTGGGCTTCAACACAACACACACACAGCTTTTACTCAGACTAATGATGGTGTGATGATATATCACTGCTGAGCTCTGAGATGGACAACAGTCACAGACAGTTAGAGATCCTCTTCTTACCTCTTAGCTCTGCTGTGGCGGCCATGTTCCCCAGACAGAGTGGTTTTAGAGGGAGGACCCCCCTCCTCTGTCTCCTCATCCATAGTAGACTGGACACCTGGACACAAACACAACTAATGAATCACTTTATTTGCCTTTTGAACTGAGATCATTAATTATATCATACTAAACCGTTATAGACGTCATAAACCCATCAATAATTAACCCAGAGACATAACCATACAGATTTATACAGTAGATTAGATTATTAAACACCTTGGAGACTGTTACTGTGCTTAAACTAATACAAATGACTTGAATAAACTCACAGTACAATTAAAAGTGCAGGATGTTTGAATCCAAACATTTCACTTTGGTGAACCAGAGTCCATATAAATCCACTGAAGGGTGAAACTAATTCTTAACATTATGACCCGTGTTCCTGCATTCAAACAGCTCACAGAGAAAGAGCAGCAAACACCACACCTGGAAATGCATTGTTTTACCAAGATTAGATAACTGCAGTTTACCGATAATGTGAATAAAATATAACATGTCTAAAACTGTACCTCATCTTCTGCGTGATGAAAACGTGTCCCGCCCCTTACAGTAAAGTTATACAAGTACAAACGCAAAGGAAGCAAATGAGGTTTAAATGTCTGCCAAAATCAAGTCAATCAGGGGAAAGAGATGAAAAGTGGACTCACCTTCAGGGCTCCTCACTGTGGAAGACAACAAAGAGCAAATGAGGAAGTAGACTTTGAACATCTGACTACCTCTGACACCTTTAGGATGGGGCGTGTTTAAGGTTTATAACCATTACCAAATAAACGACAACTAAGGAGATTACTTTGACTCATCACAAATGTACGACACTATGGAGTCACATGAGTCTGTTATCACAATGCTTTTGGGTTCACAAATACTTTCAGGGTGCACACACAAATGTGTTTTTATTTATTACGACAATAACTTATTTTTGAGACTGAAGATCTGTTTCTAATCCTATCAGCTTGAACCTCAGGAGGACTTCCAGCATGAACTGCAACGAGTCCTAAAGCGTCTTTACACCACCAATAAGTTACTCATGTTAACAATAAAATACTCACTACAGTACAGACTGAAACTTCACAATAAAAGCCCACAACACAACCACACTGACCTCACTACAGTACGGACTGAAACTTCACAATAAAAGCCCACAACACAACCACACTGACCTCACTACAGTACGGACTGAAACTTCACAATAAAAGCCCACAACACAACCACACTGACCTCACTACAGTACGGACTGAAACTTCACAATAAAAGCCCACAACACAACCACACTGACCTCACTACAGTACAGACTGAAACTTCACAATAAAAGCCCACAACACAACCATACTGACCTCACTACAGTACAGACTGAATCTTAACAATAAAAGCCCACAACTTAACCACACTGACCTCACTACGGTACGGACTGAAACTTCACAATAAAAGCCCAAAACACAACCACACTGACCTCACTACGGTACAGACTGAAACTTCACAATAAAATTTAGTATTTTTAGTTTAGAAAATGAGTGGCTTCCTAGAGTCATGTGATCATACTTCATCATTATTAGTGTTCGTGTTAGAGATAAAACAGACCAAAGGTTTGATAAAGTGATAAAACCAACAGTCCACTGGTGTCAGCACTGAGGGTTGTATAGTGAAACGTGTTACTGCCTGGGTATAAAACACTGCTGGACTTTGTCTAGTACTAAGTACAAAGTACAAATACAAGTACAGAACCGCTTCTTTTGTTTTACTGCTTCTTCTCCACGCTGTCATAAACACCATCGGTCAGACAAGGAAACACACCTGGAACCCAGTAATGGCCGTCTGCTGAAGTTCAGAAAACAATTATATTATTTATAACTAAAGACGTTTGTGATGTGTACACAAATCACAAACATTCAAATGACAGTCTGCCAAACACACAACATTACAACATATTCAAGTGATGGGCAAGAGGGTCTAAACACCTCAAATAAGCACAACATATACAAAGGGATGTACCAGGCCTATACACCTACCAAATATATTTTTCAAGAAAATGTGAGTTGTGGACTGTGTGGCTGGTGGCTCCAGGGCGTCTTCAGGCTGCAAGAACGATGGTTGTAGTTAACAATAATGTAATGATGTAAATAGTAACATATAAAATAGGCATATGAATTCTATCACTCTTGAATGTGTTGCCTACCTCCAATATGTAGACCCGGAAATATGAATGGGCCTATATAGACCTCCAGCAGAATCATCTACACCATAGTACTTAACTAGGGCTTTATGAACATGTTTACAATACAATAGATACAACTAGAAAATTCCCTCTGGGGAAATTTTGAAAGGGCCACGGGAGTGTGTACATTATGATGAGATTCTTCAGAGATTTCAAACAATTAATACTAGTAACATTATGATATTCAGTGTTTCCCCTAGAAATTTTTCCAGCAGTGGTGCTGTTACGTAACGGAGGCAAGCCGCACGCGGCGGCGCGCAGGGGTCTGGGGGCATTCACCTCCGGAAGATTTTTTTTTTTAATAACCCCTTAAACCATAACTTCTGGCAAGTTTTGTGGATAGAAATGGACATTTTGAGACAAATATGATATACCATCAACAGATTTAATATTGGAGCACGTACCTTGAACTGGTCAGAAACAGAAATCTTGATTTTATAATTTTAGACAGGATTACTCATGTTTTTCTTTTGTGTTAATTTTAAGCTTTTATTTACATTATTGGTAGAAATTGATTGGGGCAAAAAATATTGAAAATGTTGTCTTAAAGGGGAAATGAACCCAAAAACAACACTATGCTCCAACACTATATTTCATCACATGAATAAAGTTGATTGTGCTGCCATCAAATGTACTAACTCCATATAAAAAAGAAAATAATTTAACGGCTACAGTAACGGTGATTTGACGCGTCATCAAATCACCGGAAGAAAAATGCAGGACTACAAGTTATGAACGTTCTGAATGTGAATCTTCAGGAGAGCAGCCCTCTCGGACACACACACACACAGGGGTTGAAATAAGGCTGTTTTACTCGCCAAATGCGAGTAATTTTTATTTGTCGAGTAATTTATGAAGACCACTCGCCACTCTGGCGAGTAATCTAAGAATTCGCCGCGATTGCCGCGGACCCGCCAGCAACGGACCCGCTAGCCGCGGACCCGACCGCGCAGCACCCACCACCGTCTACAATCGCTGTTACCGCTGTTTTATTATCATCCGCACTCCCACACCGTCACCGGGGCTTCATAGTATTGTGTCCGAATAGAGCAGCCCTCTCGGACACACACATGCTGTTACCGCTGTAACATGCTGTTAACAGCGATTGTAGACGGCGGTGGGTGCTGCGCGGTCGGGTCCGCGGCTAGCGGGTCCGTTGCTGGCGGGGTCCGCGGCAATCGCGGCGAATTCTTAGATTACTCGCCAGAGTGGCGAGTGGTCTTCATAAATTACTCGACAAATACAAAAATTACTCGCATTTGGCGAGTAAAACAGCCTTATTTCAACCCCTGTGTGTGTGTGTGTCCGAGAGGGCTGCTCTCCTGAAGATTCACATTCAGAACGTTCATAACTTGTAGTCCTGCATTTTTCTTCCGGTGATTTGATGACGCGTCAAATCACCGTTACTGTAGCCGTTAAATTATTTTCTTTTTTATATGGAGTTAGTACATTTGATGGCAGCACAATCAACTTTATTCATGTGATGAAATATAGTGTTGGAGCATAGTGTTGTTTTTGGGTTCATTTCCCCTTTAACGCTTGGCAATTTCAAGATGACGTTGTAGTTGTGCTAAATACCGATCATGTGAAGATTTTTGCAGTGGCGCTGATTTTCCAGCAGTGGCGCTGCGCCACTGCTGAATACATAGTAGGGGAAACACTGATATTATATACAAGGAGCACACCTACAATAAACGTTCCTTTTTTGAGTATTTATTTATACAGCAACCTATGCCCAGTTATCAAAGTGAAGCATTTATTCACAGAGATACACAGACACAACCTACATTGACCATTGTCATGAAATCAATGACAATGCAGGAGCAAATGTCTTTAGCTGTGGTCCTCTGGAGGTCTTCTTCCTAGATCTGTGGTCATCCTCCCTAAAATATTTAAGATATTGGTCAGTAACAGTACGCATTTATTCACACAGGTGCAGACACCTACTTTGACCATTGACAGGAAATCAACGACAACCGCCAACACTGATCACTGCATGAGCAGCTTCAAAGTATAAATACGAACGCAGCTCAAGCCGATCTGCTGCCTAAGGCTACATCCACACTACTACGTTTTCAGTTTTATAGGTTTTTTTTAAACAAAAATGATCTCCGTCCACACTAGCGTTTTAGCACCATATCAGAAAGAATCTCCGTCCATACTACCACACCTGAAAACGCATGGTCATGTGACATGTGCCTTTTCAGAGGCAGAGACGCTGTGAAATAGGACTAGGGTGGCCAGACGTCCGGCTTTAGGCCTGATCGTCTGGTTTTTCAATGATGAACTAAAAAAAAAAAATCCATGCTTTCGTCTTGGTCGTGTAGTGTATTTTCTGATATACATTTACAGGATATTCTACTTCTTTCTTTTATTCATTGTATTTCACTCATTCTTTATATGTAGAATACTGCTGTGTCATGGGAGAACATTCCTGTGTCTCCTAGTAAGCTATTAGGGGTAATCCTGAGGGCCTGCTCAGGGTCAGCAAGATGCCCTGATGACCCCAGGTTGCTGAAGCAACACGATGCCCTGAAGACCTCAGACTGTGTTTCCGTATGTGGTTTACGATAGGAAGTTGTTGTGATGAAAAGTTAAACAGTCTAGGTGTGCTGGTTAAGCTTGCTGGACTGTCACGCATGGTATGGCTTATGGCCTGGTCAGACTATACGATTTCAGCCCGATTTTGCCCCGAATTTGTCGTGACCGACAAGTTTACAGCGTCGTATCCGATTTCAAATGGTCGGGCACGACATCGAACGCGGAGTGAATCGTATAATGTGACATGCTTCACGACTTGCGATTTGTCGTTCACGACGTTATAAAACAGCCCGACAAAAAGTCTGGCTTGTCAGAAATTTGACGGGAGTCGTATGACGTTTCCATTGTTGACATCATAGCCTACTGTATGAAAAACTCCCAGGAATTCCACAGCTGGTGCTCGTGCATTAAAGTTCAATTGGACAGACATCCCGTATTCTCCTCTTCGTGATACCCATGAGCGAGTCCACACTCGTTTCTTCTTTTTCTTTTTCTTCTCCGCACAGAAGACAGCAAGTACGACACCAAGCGCGTCTGTATCCATCATTGTATTATTGTGATCGCCCAGCCTTTTGTTGACAGCTGCTGCTATGACAACATGCGACGCGACCGATGCTGTCGGTGTATGTGGCCACTCTCCCGACCAAGACGCGGAGAGGTTTTCATGGTTCTAAAATCGTATAGTGTGACATGGTAGATCGTAAACGACAATCGTGAGCGACAAAAAAATCGTATAGTCTGACCAGGCCATTAGAGAGGCCTATAAGAAGTGTGTGCATTAGAGAGGGGGCAGAGTTTCGGACCCCTTTGGGGATTCGGACTCAGATTGGGAGAAGATTCGGCCACCATTCAGGTGCATAGAATGTCATCCCGCTTGTGTTCTCTGTTAAATAAAAAGTTATTTACTCAGACACTTTTGGGAGCGGACCTCCATCATTTCATCATCCACAAACCAGTATTCTGGCTGCCGAGAAGAATATACTACAGTCGCAATCCACATTAAGCTTTTTATTATTGTTTTAGGTTATTGTTTTATACGGCCAAACATTGAAAACGTTTACTTTAGGCCTGTATTTTCTGTGCGCTTGCACTTTGAGGCAGTGTTTTTTCTATTTTCTATGTTAGTGTTGTTAAGGGCCAATAAAGCTGTTTTTCATATCTAGTCACCATGACTGTGGACACATTTGTATGTGAACATGTGATACACTACGCCCCCCCCCCCCCCCCCCCTGAGGTGTCCTTTTCACAGACTCATATCTGGTCACGCTAAATAGGACACTGGCGTGAAGTGTAGCGGGGCGGCGCGTCGACAGCGCCGGCGGGCCCTGCCGCCGCCGGTGTGGGGGTTGTACATAGAAAATAATAGGGGCGGCTGTTCTGACGCGCGCCGTTCGGCGGCGGTGTGTTTTGGACTTAAAGCGTTGAAGGCGGCGGAAAACAGATTGGGAGGGAGTCATCGCAAAGCAAATACGGCGACATATTGGAGCGGTACCGAGAGCATTATCCATCGCGGAGCAAGCCATGGCAATGGTAAAGGAGTACCCACACAAGAAGGATTAAATGACAACAGGTATGTCTGACTAATAAGACCCAATCAATTTGCTAAATACAGCGTGTCCTCCCGTGTTTCAGCCAGGTCGACATACTGCGGGGCTTGGAAGAAGAAAAAAAAACGTGTGTGTGTGCACATGTACGGCGGGTTTTAACACACAACACTCTTGTGTATTTGGTGTATTATTCCACGTTTTGATACGTTATATAGTTTTTAATCAATCACTGATCAATGACCATGATCATTTTGGGAGAAATTATGAGATTATAATGGGTGTGTATTGCGAGGAATGTTCGCGTCAGAGTGCATGAGACCTGTGGACCTGTATTTGAGATTCAAAACGGCGACTCTTACCAGAAGCAGTTCCCGTGTACCGCTGCCATCATAAATCACTGTTTTCCTGTGTACCGTGATCAACGGGGAAGAGCAGATCGGCGGTGACCAATAGGAGTCCTCTTGTATCCGCCGTCCAATCAGACTCTTGTATCAACTGTCAATAGATGACGTCATCAACCGTTATTAGATCACGCGCACACGCGCGCGCGATGACAGCCCCCCCCCCCCAGGCTGAGGCAGACAGAAACGTTGAGAAAAAGAGCGATTTTCTGCCTCTGCACTGGTCTCACATTTGGGCTTATTCTGACAAAACGGTAGCACCTATCAGAAAAAAAACCAGACCATCATCACTGTAAGGACTTCCTGAACGATTTGGTGTTCCTACAGTGTTTCTACAGTAAATATTGTGGACACACTTGCAAGTTTAAAACAGGGGTCCGTTCTGCTTCTCTCTGAAAATATTTGTATTGGAGTCGATGAGGAGCAGAGACAGACTGGCCGCACTTAGAGGCTGCTAATTCAAATTCTGTAAGTCTCTCTGATTTTTTTAGCACATTGTGAGAGACAGAACAAGATTGTCTACAAATCTGGAAAAAATCACGTGTGTAGAGTGTAAATTGTGGCCAGGAGCAGCGTGGAAAGAGAAGAAATCTGGAATTGTTTTGGGCTCTCTCCCACTCTAACCGATGATTTCATGCACTCTGACGCGAACATTCCTCGCAATACACACCCATTATAATCTCATAATTTCTCCCAAAATGATCATGGTCATTGATCAGTGATTGATTAAAAACTATATAACGTATCAAAACGTGGAATAATACACCAAATACACAAGACTTATGTCTACTGTTTAAAGTTCAAATGGAGTCTCTAGGTGAAAGTATGCCGGAGCAGCAGACAGCAGTAGGCAGTACGAAAAGTCTTCGTTTTTTTACCTGCTCCCATTCATTCTCTATGGGAAATATTTTGCAGTTTTTCACAACTTAACGTCGCGAGAAATTCATATTATTTTAAGAAAAGCAACAGCACACCGATACCGATGAAAGACGCACATTTTGATATATAATTTGTAGTAGCAAATCTAAATTTGCCCAGAAGAGGAATAATAATAATAAAGATAAGAAAAAAATCCACAGTATAACAGTAGTGCTCGGTGCGATTGCCCGTGGCCCTAATAATAAGGCCCATTGTGTTCTCCTATCATAATGGAAAGACAGATGCCATTTGAGGGGATTGATGAAGAAAACATGTTAAATAAAGTTAGTCATGATTTATTAAATGGGATATTCCTATGATACCTTATGGAAAAAAGGTCATACAGGGAAAAGTGTCTTGTCATGGAAGTTCAATAATTTTTCCAAATGGTGTGTGTTGTAAATCTGGTGGCAGATGTCCCGGTAACTACTGCAGCGATGTCTCCGTGGGACGGAGGATGTGATAGACATAACCACGCCAAAGGGTTTCAGCCTGGATTATTCCTTGAAACATTTATCATCACTGCAGCCATCACTTGTTTCTGTATTATCAATTTGGTGTGTGGCGATAAATTCAGACGTTAAACATGAATGATGGCTGTAGTGAACAAGGAGTGTTTTAAGAAGAGTTTAATAGCGTGAGTGGACACACGCCGCTCACCTCATGCTGTACATATTTGACATGAGTGCATCCTGTTATCACCATGACCATTAGATTATAACGGTACTTTATGAATCATAATGAAACATATTGCATTGTTCACTATAACTCTACTCTCACAGGACAACAGGAAGTGAATAGTGAGGTCATCCACACACTGATGAAGTGGTGAATAGAGACTCCACTGTTGTGTGTGGGGACGTGTTGGAGGACATGTCTCCAGAGGACTGAGCCCCCGGTCCCCCGAGCCACCAGTGAGTCCAGGAAGAGCCAGCGGGAGGGACCGAAGACCGGGCCCACGTCAGGGGGCAGGACCCCATAGAGACCTGCTGGGATCCAAGGGGCTGAGCTCTGGAGAAACATCTGCTCAGCTTGGAGGATCTCCACTGAACCAACGGGAAGGATCATCCAACCCACGACAACATCCAGTTGGACCCGCTGGTTTCTTCCCATGATGCTTTATGAGCCAACACAACACAACAGTAGTCCTTACATGCACACAATAAACACCAGGACTCACTAATACAGTAGCAGACGTTACAAACCTCAACAGGTGCACATCTCTTTAACACCTGACCATGTTGTGCTGCCGTGTTCCCAACACACGGATCAATATTCACTTGAAATCCTTCACAACATGAACACCAGCAGCTTCTCCACACACCGCATTCATGGATATAATATTTATCTGCTTTAAATCAGCTCACATGTTAGGCTCATCAAAATAAAAACTGATATCTGAGCTCTTCAGGACCAACATGTTGTAAAGATATCAAACACATTGGAGGACAAATTGTATTTTTAGATTCAACATCAATCAATACTTCAAATACATTTCAAATTACAAATTCAATCTTCTTAAAGTCACTTCCTTTCATGGTGAAAAATAAATCAATAGATTTGATAAAGGCAAAGGTTGTAGCTTGCTCATGAATATTCATTTCTCTGATAGGCTGAGACACGACCTGCCACGCGGTAATCAATACAATAATGAACCGATCATCAACAATAGGTAATCAATACAATAATGAACCGATCATCAACAATAGGTAATCAATACAATAATGAACCGATCATCAACAATAGGTAATCAATACAATAATGAACCGATCATCAACAATAGGTAATCAATAATGAACCGATCATCAACAATAGGTAATCAATAGATATGTCCCCTTTATTCATGTCAGAAATATCACCAAATATATATTATATATTACATGATTATACATTATATATATTAACTGATTATATATATTATATATATTAACTGATTATATATTTTATATTAACTGATTATATATTTTATATTAACATAATTAACAGATGTGTTAGCTCATTTTTGCTCGTGATGTTTAGCGGTGAGATGCTGATGATTATAAACTACAACCCACACAGAGACACTGAGGAACCAGAACCAGACCAGAACCCAAACCCAGGGAGGAGGTCCTCCTGGGTGAATGTGGTCCAGAAGGTGTGGATGTATGTCAGTGTGTGTGAGGACCCTCCTACACCTGGGGACACTCTGTAGAAGGACAGAGAGCCAGCAGGCCGGTCCAGATACACTCCTACTCTGGTGGAGACAGGGGGGGGGAGAGAGATGTATGTTCCACTACCGTTGTACCAGACAGAGTAAACACCATCATCACAAACAAGACTCCAGGACTTGTTGTTCGCTCCAAGCTCGCTGTCATCACCCTTTCCTCTCTTTGTGATTCCTCTGTATGTCACTCCTATACTAACACGTCCTCTCCACTCCACCTCCCAGTAACAGCGGCCAGTCAGACCCTCTCTACACAACACCTGGGGCTTGGAGTCAAATCTCTTTGGGTGGTCAGGATGAGACTGATCCTCTTCAACCCTCTTCACCTTCCTGTGGTCCTCAGACAGAGAGAGACGTCTGTGGGCTGTGTTTGGGTCCAGTGTGAGTCCACAGGCATCTGACGGGAGAACAAGACATGATTAGGGGCTGAAGGTCCATTCCCGGTTTTCCGGTCCGGTGCACCGGCCTAAACCGATTTGATGTGATGCAAACCGACTGAACCGGCATTTGTCCTGAAGAGACCGATCCAAAAGTCTCCCAGATCCAACTTGTATTGTGTTAGTAATCAGCAGGATGAGCAGGTGATGAACATGATGTGATGTTTAGTGGATGGGGATAGGAAATAAAAACCCCATGTGTCACTGAGTGGTTGATAGTTGATCACTTGATAGTTGATCTCTCCTCCTTCTCTAGTGGACCACAGGGTCCAGGACTTAAGACTCAAGTGGACACCTAGTGGTCTCATCCGGTACACCGGTGGCTTCA
Source organism: Merluccius polli (assembly GCA_030340625.1). Classification (NCBI taxonomy): domain Eukaryota; kingdom Metazoa; phylum Chordata; class Actinopteri; order Gadiformes; family Merlucciidae; genus Merluccius; species Merluccius polli. The sequence goes on from JAOPHQ010004002.1 coordinate 69,214, forward strand.
CATCCAACCGCTTGGACTGTTTATACACCGACCGTACCATAGAACTGGTTCATACATACTATACATACATGTACATGTACACATACATACGTACACATACAGGCTGGAAATGAAGTGTTCATACCATAGAACTGGTTCATACATACTATACATACATGTACATGTACACATACATACGTACACATACAGGCTGGAAATGAAGTGTTCATACCATAGAACTGGTTCATACATACTATACATACATGTACATGTACACATACATACGTACACATACAGGCTGGAAATGAAGTGTTCATACCATAGAACTGGTTCATACATACTATACATACATGTACATGTACACATACATACGTACACATACAGGCTGGAAATGAAGTGTTCATACCATAGAACTGGTTCATACATACTATACATACATGTACATGTACACATACATACGTACACATACAGGCTGGAAATGAAGTGTTCATACCATAGAACTGGTTCATACATACTATACATACATGTACATGTACACATAAGTACATATTAATACATATACTACTAAACATCATGGTAACATTCATCATACATACACCACACACACATATATGTGAATATATGTACACATACGTGCACATGAGTACACATACATATATACACACACAAGCATGTAATGGCAGTACAAGTACAAATTCTTCAGGAGTTGAAGGTTTTCTACTTATTATCATTATAATTATTATAATCATATTATATTTTATTATTATAAAAAACAGCATCACTCCTGATAGAAATATTATTCTAGTTCAAATCTAATATGAAAGTCTTGTACCATTAATCATGTTATTGTAATTATTATGTTATGTCTAATATAATAATATGTATTAAATCATTATAATAATAGCAACAATAATAGAATTGTATCATGTTCTGAATATAAAATACGAATATAATTACTGGGATTAATAGTTATTAATAGCATCATTATTATGTTCTTTTATGTCTAATATAATAATGATAGCAATAATACTACTAGTATTATTAATAATAATAATAATAATGATAATAATGATAATAATACTAATAATAGCAACAATATATTAATAATGACTTCAGAAATATTATTTATAATAGTAAACAGGCCTTATAATAAGTTTGTATAATAAAAATAACATCATTTGTATAATAGAATACACATAATAACTCTGATTAATATTGTTAGTATGATGATTATTATGATATGAGCATGTCTAATAATAACAACAATACTACTAATAATCCTCATTCTAACAACACTACCTATTGGATTGAGTTATTTTAATGCCCCCTAGTGGAGTGAGGGAGAGACAGCAGGTTTTCAGTTCTAACATCTCCTCATCTCCATCATCTCCGCCTCTATGTTGAAACCACCAAACTGTGAGTGACTTGATGCGCTGCGTTGGAGCTCGCCCTCTACTGGCTCAGAAAACACTTTAAGACCACTACACCGTTTATACACGGACCATTCACTGGGATGCTCACAATATTATTAGAAGATACATGAGGTCTTCATGAGCGGACCACGTCACCTACTGCTGTGTGGATGGATGTGGTGGAATAGATGAACTATACACCACATCACATATATAAGCTGCTATGATGTATAGTTCATTAAATAAGCCTTTGTATAAAGTATGTGCTCCTAGAAATAGCTCCCTTCCTCTCTCCAATTAAAAGGTGTTCAGTTAGTAGCATTGGCATCTCCACTGTAGCCAGGAAGTGTGGAGGCCATGCATCTCCTCACTTCTTTCTTGTGCACATCCCTTAGTTGTCTTGCGTCCTTGCAGACATGTCCACTTCCCCCCTTAGTGTAATGCTAATGAACCTGGCCTTGGCCATGGCCAGGTCACTCCCCTCACCTTTTGTCTCCCTTGTTGTTACTGCCCACGATGTGAAAGTGTCCCTCTAAGAGTCATGTCCACCCATTGTCTCTCTGAAGAGGTTAATGCTCCCATGTGTCTTCCCAGGATCAGGACTTCAATCAAATACTTGAACTTGGACTTCAATGAACTGTCCATCTAAATAGTGAGTGTGTTGTGATCCAACTAAACAGACACTTACACTTCTTTAGAGCTGGTCTCAGCCTCCCCACTCCACCATGCTCCACACTGGGGGGGAAACACAGTGAGAGCAGCATGTTGGCTTTAAACATGGAAACATTCACCTTCATCATCTGCTGGATCATCACTTTCTACACAACATGAGTTACAGTTACACTTCATCTAGCAGGCGGCTGAATCCTTGGAGGAGACATTGTCTCACTGAGTGGTGAGCTGTCCTCTCCATACCTGAGAGTGTCCAGTCTCCAGCCTGGATCCTCCAGTCCAGCAGAGAGCAGCGTAACTCCTGAGTCTCCTGCAGGGTGATTGTAGCTCAGGTCCAGCTCTCTCAGATGGGAGGGGTTGGAGCTCAGAGCTGAGGCCAGAGAAGCACAGCCTTCCTGTGTGACCATGCAGCCAGACAACCTACACACACACACACACACACACACACACACACACACACACACACACACACACACACACACACACACACACACACACACACACACATGGATGTAAATCTGTTAGATGTCTTCTGATGAGGAGCCTTGTGGTGGGACTGTTTGCACATTGAGTCCAACTGACCTGAGAGTCTCCAGTCTACAGTGTGGACTCCCCAGTCCAGCAGAGAGCAGCTTCACTCCTGAATCCTGCAGATCATTGGTACTCAGGTCCAGCTCTCTCAGACTAGAGGAGGTGGAGCTGAGAACTGAGGCCAGAGCTTTACAGCACAACTCTGACAGTTGACAGCCATTCAGCCTTCACACACAATAAATAATGTTAGGAACTGGGAGGAAATGTATTAAAATTAAACACCTTTACTACTTTTCACATTATGAATGTTAAGAAATTTGATCTTTAAATGTTAATAGTGAGATGTCAAAACGATCACAGTTCAAATATGAAACAAAACTTATCATTAAAATGTCAGTTTTAGGAAGAGGCTGTAATTAAACTTTACTAAACAACTCTAAACCCCACCTTACTGTCTGACTACATGATAATGAGTAGAATAACAATGTAATATAACATTTTATTTTTATTTAACCTTTGTTTAAACAGGTAAAGGTAAACATGCACCTTATACTGTCATTAACAATCTAAGAATATAACATACACCTTATACTGTCATTAACAAACTAAGAATATAACATACACCTTATACTGTCATTAACAAACTAAGAATATAACATGCACCTTATACTGTCATTAACAAACTAAGAATATAACATACACCTTATACTGTCATTAACAAACTAAGAATATAACATACACCTTATACTGTCATTAACAAACTAAGAATATAACATGCACCTTATACTGTCATTAACAAACTAAGAATATAACATGCACCTTATACTGCCATTAACAAACTAAGAATATAACATGCACCTTATACTGTCATTAACAAACTAAGAATATAACATACACCTTATACTGTCATTAACAAACTAAGAATATAACATACACCTTATACTGTCATTAACAAACTAAGAATATAACATGTACCTTATACTGTCATTAACAAACTAAGAATATAACATACACCTTATACTGTCATTAACAAACTAAGAATATAACATGCACCTTATACTGTCATTAACAAACTAAGAATATAACATACACCTTATACTGTCATTAACAAACTAAGAATATAACATACACCTTATACTGTCATTAACAAACTAAGAATATAACATGCACCTTATACTGTCATTAACAAACTAAGAATATAACATGCACCTTATACTGCCATTAACAAACTAAGAATATAACATGCACCTTATACTGTCATTAACAAACTAAGAATATAACATACACCTTATACTGTCATTAACAAATTAAGAATATAACATACACCTTATACTGTCATTAACAAACTAAGAATATAACATACACCTTATACTGTCATTAACAAACTAAGAATATAACATGTACCTTATACTGTCATTAACAAACTAAGAATATAACATACACCTTATACTGTCATTAACAAACTAAGAATATAACATGCACCTTATACTGTCATTAACAAACTAAGAATATAACATACACCTTATACTGTCATTAACAAACTAAGAATATAACATGCACCTTATACTGCCATTAACAAACTAAGAATATAACATGCACCTTATACTGTCATTAACAAACTAAGAATATAACATGCACCTTATACTGTCACTAACAAACTAAGAATATAACATACACCTTATACTGTCATTAACAAACTAAGAATATAACATGCACCTTATACTGTCATTAACAAACTAAGAATATAACATACACCTTATACTGTCATTAACAAACTAAGAATATAACATACACCTTATACTGTCATTAACAAACTAAGAATATAACATACACCTTATACTGTCATTAACAAACTAAGAATATAACATGCACCTTATACTGTCATTAACAAACTAAGAATATAACATACACCTTATACTGTCATTACCAAACTAACTATAACTATGTTGGGTGATTCCTAAGTGGACATATTTATTGTATTTCTTTAGACCTGTGAACTTTTATGGATGTAAATCTGTTAACCTCTTAACTCCCAGCGTCCGTATTCAGGGGACGGTGGGGGGCACTATTACTATATACTGTGTTTATGTTCATATTCAGTAGTTGAAGAGTTATAAGCTGATATATTTAGACATCATTTAGGACCTTCTCCAACAAGGGGGCGGTAGTTAAGAGGTGTTAAAGGTCTTCTGATGAGGAGCCTTGTGGTGGGACTGTTTGCACATTGAGTCCAACTGACCTGAGAGTCTCCAGTCTACAGTGTGGACTCTCCAGTCCAGCAGAGAGCAGCTTCACTCCTGAATCCTGCAGATCATTGGCACTCAGGTCCAGCTCTCTCAGACTAGAGGAGTTGGAGCTGAGAACTGAGGCCAGAGCTTCACAGCCTCTCTCTGACAGATGACAGCCATTCAGCCTTCACACACAATAAATAATGTTAGGAACTGGGATGAAATGTTTCATTCATGTTCATGAATCACATCTTTAAACCACAACTAGAAAATGCATTTCCTGCAGTGAATGCTGGAAGCTGAATGATAAGCGCAAAGCAGAAATATAAAATGAATTGATCTGAAGAATCTGAAAGTAGTAGTATAAGCTGAAATAGTAGAAGAATCTGAAAGTAGTAGAAGTAGTTGAAATTGTAGTAGTAGCTGAATTAGTAATACTAATAGCTGAAGTAGAAGTAACTGAAGTAGTAACAACACTGCTGAACGTCCTCAAAAGGTAGCCCAATCTGGTAACACTGCTGAACGTCCCCTCGCTCGAGCGTCAACGTGAAGTCAACTGAAAAGGAATCAGTTAAACTGTGAAACTCTTAATAAATAAAAATGCTATCGAAATTTCGTTTGGATATTATGGGATATACAAGTCTGTAGATTTGTGACATTTTTTGAACGAAGGTAAACGATTGAGAATTGATTTAGTTAGGCCTACGATGTGTAACTGTCAGAGATCAATGTGTAATCGATGTGTAACTGTGAGATCAACTGAAGAGAACCCGAAACTTAAACTGTGATTCTGAATAAATATAAATGCTATCGAAATTTCGTTTGGATATCGTTATTATTGAATATACAAATCTGTAGATTAGTGACATTTTTTGAATGAAGGTTAACGGTTGAAAAGTGAATGAATTAGATACGACGTCTGAAACAGTGGAAGGTCCGCCGGTTACAATGGGACGAATGGTAGAATATGACGATTTGAAACTAAAACTGCGATACAGAAAAAAGTATAACAGCTATCGAAATTTCATGAACACGGCTAGATACATACAAATCTCTAGATTCGTTTAATTGTTTGAACGATGGGAAACGGTTGAAATTTGAATTAGTTACGACGTAAAGCATTGGAAGAATAAGAGGCTGGTTCGCCGTCCGCCCATTGATTTATATTGGAAAAATAAAGGTGGAAAAAGTAGAATAATTTGAAAAGTTGAATGAATATGAAAAATCTGAATAGACAGCCATAATATCGTAACAAATTTGAACATTTGATATTTGAATGGTTTCTGTAGCTGAAAGTATGAAGAAGGAGAAGAATGCCAAAAAACTTTCGGAAGAAGAATAAAAATAATAAAGATTTCGATATCTAGAGTGCTCCAGCATTCACACTAACTATGTGGTGGAAAATGTTGAATATTTAATTAGTTTGGTTGTTTTTGTTCTCTGAATATTTCTATATTATTATAACTTTTATATTCTAGTATTATGTATATTGTGTTGTGTGTATCAGTGGAGGCTTCTCCATTGAGGAGAGGGAGGAAGATCCTCCTTAACATTGTTGAGAATAAAAAATGTAGATTGCCCAGACTATTGTAATGAATTAATGCCCTTAAATATGACTACTTTATTGCCTTTGAATATATAATGTTTGTTTCCCTGGGTAAAGGGACATTAGCACCCCCTATCGCCTATTGACAATTACTTCAGGGAGGAACGTCCTCCCTCCGTCTCCATTGACACCCATTCATTTCCCCGAAAGTACTGGCGGCCGGTGGATAACATGGGTTTCAATGGGAGAGAGGAGGAAAATCCTCCTCTGAGGGGGCGGGACCTTAAGGGGTCTGATTCGCTCAAACATCTATCCGTCTGCGCTATGAACCAATAAGCAGGATCCCTGGCTAACGCTGTCGATAACAAACCCGGTCTGTGAAATCTGCGATAGCAAGATCCTAAATGCACAATGGAAACATTGGAAACGGAGGACATTGTTAACGTTTTATTACAAAAAGTAAGTTTTTCCTGCCTGAAACGAATTAAAACGTACACACGGAATGCGATGGGGCGGAGAGGTTAACAAATCTGGCCATTATTTCGATTGAAAAGAAAATGCTGAAATCACTTAAAAAAGATCCAGTTTGGTATGACCAGGTCACTGATGACTTTGCAACACAAACAGCAAGGAGGATTGACTTGATCTATAAATGAAGTCCCTCAATCCGAATAGTTAGGCTTATGGTGCGTTCTATTTGTCTCGTAATCGCGACTTGCAGCTCGGGTGTGACGTCACATCCGTCTCGGAAAACGAGGTTTTTGCATTCTATTTGCCACACAAGACGTGTCGGAGTAAAGATGGACGCAACTTTAATATGCTTGAAAAACAGTATCATTGTGTTTAAACGTTAATTAAATATAGACACATTGATCACAGAGAAATTACCCAAGATTTCACAATGTGCTTGGCTGTAATAGGCAGTTTGGACGTTTCGTAACGTTTATAGTGATTATCTCATTTACGGTGCACCCACCGCGGATTTCACTGTATGTTCATTACAGTTTGATATCTGAATATTCCGTTTTGATAACGTTAGGCTACCGCTCTTTCTGCTCAAGAATCGGCATTGTTGTCATAGCAACATGGAGCGTCTCTAGCCAGTTCGGAGTAGCCGTTTTTGTTACTGAACTAGTTGACGAGTCGTATTTCCGACCTCGGGGGCGTTCTATTTGCAACTTCCGATTCGTAACTCGGAAATCCGACTCGCAGATCGAGTCGGGTGGACAAATGGAATGCACCATTGCAGCCCATGTAAATAGTTTTGAAATAATGTTCTTGTTGTTCTTTTACTAGTTTGTTACTCTGACCGCTCTGTTTGATATTGTGGAAAGTGAGTGAATGATTCAGAGCATGATGCATTTTAAATGGCATCACTTTGGTTCTTGAGTCTTTTCTTAAAACAATTGTAACTGAAAATAAACATAGCAAAATAATAACCAATAACTTAAGTCAGTGAGGGAAAAAATAGGCCCAATGATAGGCCCAGATTTTTTAATTTACTTTTACAAATCAAGAGTAGGCCTGATTTGAATAATGTGCTTTGCATCCTTTCCTTCTGCCCTTGTAGTCCATTTCAAAGACATGCTGCCCACCAGCTTTCAAATTACAGTGATGCCACTGGTGGCTTTGTATCAATTTTATTCACTGACATAACTATCCCTCCCTGCTATTTTGTGCACCCACCGTGGTCACCAAAACTAACCCTGATAACCTGAAACAACTTGAGTCTCACATTCTTATGCCACCATACACCAACAGTGCAAGCAGACCAATGGCAACCAAGCGTGCAGTCCTTCCTCCCTCACTTTAAAAACCACCAGCCGCCACTGGTGTGTATTGTAATACATGTTATTAGTGAACCTACAGAGATGTTTTGTATATAATTATAACTTTTATATTCTAGTATTATGTATATTGTGTTGTGTGTATTGTAATACATGTTATTAGTGAACCTACAGAGATGTTTTGTATATTATTATAACTTTTATATTCTAGTATTTTGTATATTGTGTTGTGTATTGTAATACATGTTATTAGTGAACCTACAGAGATGTTTTGGAGGCTTTGACCACTGGCAGCAGCCTCAGAAGAGCCTCCTCTGAAGCAGAGTATTTCTTCAGGTCAAACATGTCCAGCTCCTCTTCTGATGTCAGTAAGATGAAGACCAGAGCTGACCACTCAGCAGGGGAGAGAGATGCTGTGGAGAGACTTCCTGATCTCAGGTACCATTGGATCAGGTTCACTAGGGAACGGTCCTTCAGCTCATTCAGACAGTGGAACAGATTGATGCTTCTCTCTGGAGAGAGATCTCCACTTATCTTCTCCTTGATGTAAGACACTGTTCCCTGATTGGACAGTGAGCTACTTCCTGTCTGTCCCAGCAGACCTTGTAGGAGAATCTGATTGGTCTCCAGAGAGAGGCCCAGGAGGAAGCGGAGGAACAAGTCCAGGTGTCCGTTCTCACTCTGTAAGGCCTTGTCCACAGCACTCTGGTGGAGGAGGAGGCCATCTCCCCCAGAGGTTGGTTGTTCTTGTGAGAGCAGATTGACACCAGTGTCGATGAATGACAGACAGACATAAAGGGCAGCCAGAAACTCCTGGATGCTCAGATGGACAAAGCAGAAGACCTTGTCCTGGTACAGCCCACACTCCTCTTTAAAGATCTGGGTGAACACTCCTGAGTACACTGAGGCAGCTCTGATATCGATGCCACACTCTGCCAGGTCTGCCTGGTAGAAGATCAGGTTGCCTTTCTCCAGCTGGTTAAAAGCCAGTTTTCCCAGAGAAACAATGATCTCCTTGCTCTCTGAACTCCAGTGTGGATCTGTTTCAGCTCTCCCATGATACTTCCTGTCCGCCTGTATGGACTGAACCTTCAGGAAGTGGATGTACATCTGAGTCACAGTGTTGGGCATCTCTTCTCCTCTCTGGGATGTTGTGAAGACGTCCTCCATAACTGTAGCAGAGATCCAACAGAAGACTGGGATGTGACACATGATGTGGAGACTTCGTGATTTCTTGACATGGGAGATGATTTTCCTGGCCAGCGTCTCATCACTGAATTTCTTCCTGAAGTATTCCTCCTTCTGTGGGTCGGCGAAGCCTCTCACCTCTGTCACCATGCCAACACACTCAGCAGGGATCTGATTGGCTGCCGCAGGGCGTGTGGTTATCCAGATGCGGGCGGAGGGAAGCAGGTAACCCCTGATGAGGTTTGTCAGCAGCACGTCCACCGAGGTCGGCGCTGTGACATCAGTCCAGATCCGGTTCTTCTGAAAGTCCAGAGGAAGTCGACACTCATCCAGACCATCCAAGATGAAGACAACTTGGAACCGCTCGTATCTGCAAATTCCTGCTTGCTTGGTCTCAATAAAGAAGTGATGAAGAAGTCCCACCAAGCTGAACTCTTTCCCTTTCAGTAAATTCAGCTCTCTGAAAGTGAAAGGAAATGTGAAGTGTATGTCCTGGTTGGCTTTGCCTTCAGCCCAGTCCAGAGTGAACTTGTGTGTTAAGATGGTTTTACCGATGCCGGCCACTCCAGTTGTCATTATCGTTCTGATTGGTTGATCTTGTCCAGGTAAGGGTTTAAAGATGTCTTCACATTTGATTGGTGTTTCCTCCTTGGCTGGTTTCCTGGAAGCCGTTTCAATCAGTCTGACCTCATGTTCCTTGTTGACGTCTCCAATGTCTCTCTCTGTGATGAAGATCTCTGTGTAGAAGTCATTCAGATCTGTTGCTTGTCCTGCTTTAGCGATTCCCTCAAACACACTCCTGAACTTCTCCATCAGATGAGACCTGAAGTTAGGTTGGCACTTGACAGCAACAGTTCCTGAAAGAGAAAACCACAGAAGACATCAGTTAATGGATGGTGCCGTCAAACGTCAATATTTCCTGTTAAATTATATTTATTGATTCATTACTTGACTACTTGAACATATTTCAGGATTATTTTGATATTTCCACAGCAATATGCTTGGTGTAATGACATTAGTAGTATTATAAATGTCTTATAACTGCTAAGTAGTGCTATCATTGTTATGTATCAGAGGAAAGAGACTGTAACAAAAAAGAGACCCACAATAACCCCACATATCTGGATCAAACCATTTAACCTGATAGACCCACAATAACCCTGCATATCTGGATCAAACCATTTAACCTGTTACCCCCCACAATAACCCTACATATCTGGATCAAACCATTTAACCTGATAGACCCACAATAACCCTACATACCTGGATCAAACCATTTAATCTGAAAGACCCACAATAACCCTACATATCTGGATCAAACCATTTAACCTGATACCCCCCCTACATATCTGGATCAAACCATTTAACCTGATACCCCCACAATAATCCTACATATTTGGATGAAACCATTTAACCTGATACCCCCACAATAACCATACCTATCTGGATCAAACCACTGAACCCGATACCCCCACAATAACCCTACATATCTGGATCAAACCATTTAACCTGATACCCCCACAATAACCCTACATATCTGGATGAAACCCGTGAACCTAATACCCCACAATAACCCTACATATCTGGATGAAACCATTGAACCTAATACCCCACAATAACCCTACATATCTGGATCAAACCATTTAACCTGATACCCCCACAATAACCCTACATATCTGGATCAAACCATTTAACCTGATACCCCTACAATAACCCTACATATCTGGATCAAACCATTTAACCTGATACCCCTACAATAACCCTACATATCTGGATCAAACCATTTAACCGATACCCCCACAATAGAAATCTCCTATGATCTAATTGAGGTCAGTTCACACTTTTCGCGATAACGCGAGAGTCTTATCGACGATAAAAAAAAATGATGGCCGTTAATCTATTGTCAAAGTTGGGTTGGGAGCTGGGTCTATACCGGATTTCCACCAAGTTAGGTAAGCGTCGCGGAACGGCTGCGCTACAGAACGGCTGCGTCGCGCCCCCCCCCCCCCCCCCCATCCACAATCGCGCAACTCTCCCCCCCCGCTGGTCATAGGTGTTACAATCGCGCGCGCGCCCCCCCCGTCGGCCGTAGGTCCGCGGTGTTACTATTGAGCGCGCCCCCCCCCCCCATCCATTCTGTGATCGGTGATCGGTATCTGCAGATTTATGATTCCTGTGATCGGTGATCGGATCGGCCCCCAAAAATGCTGATCGGAGCATCCCTAATATCTTGTTACTATTCCAAAAATTAATTTCTTCTGTTTTCAAAATAAGAGTCTCTTACTGCTCTGTTTCAAAATAAGAGTCTCTTACTGCTCTGTTTCAAAATAAGAGTCTCTTACCGCCCCACAGTGTGTCGGCCAGTTCCTCCTGGTTCAGCTCCATCAGGCAGAGCACTGTGATGTCTACCACTCCCTCTATGGCGCGCCTCCTCTGCTCCTCTTTCTTAGCGTCCTCCTCCTCCCTCTGACTCTCTGAGCATTGTGGGTAATCTGGGAAGAGACCCCTCCAGAGCTTCTTCAGCTCCTTGTCTAGAAACGCGTGTGCGTCCTCCTCAGCCCTCTGGAGCAGAACAAACATCAATGAGAACTTGACTCTGAACTCACTGAGGACATCAGAAGCATCTGTCCTAGATTCACGTCCCGCTGGTCTACAGAGGGAAGCCTGGAGACCATCAGCACCACAAGAGATGCTTTCTAATGTTCATGTAGAGCTGGAGTCAAATGTCTTGTTGGACCTTTACACACCTGGATCAGCTCTGTTGGATACTGCTGTACAGACTGAGCACTGGGAACCTTTGACCTCTCCTGGTGTCGTCTGTGGAGAACACACACACACACACACACACACACACACACACACACACACACACACACACACACACACACACACACACTCGTAAACGTCAGTACCAGTAGAGTCTGATAACAACCAACTGGTCTGATTTCATCGTCTGTTTGAAACTCCTACCTCTCCTCTCTGGAGGGGCGGCCATCTTTAAATTCAGGAGGATGTTCCATAGACCGGTCACTCCTCATGGAGACACAGCTGGGTCCAGGGGAGTCTGCTCTCTCCTGCTGGACTCTAGAAATACAAGAACCAGGATTTATGGACATTTGATAGATGCAATATCTTTATAATGTCTGATAAATCCTTACCTCTTCTCAATAGACTGATTTCCATCTTTAAAGTTAAAAGGTATACCCATAGACCGGTCACTCTTCATGGAGACACAGCTGGGTCCAGGGGAGTCTGCTCTCTCCTGCTGCTCTGGGCTTCAACACAACACACACACAGCTTTTACTCAGACTCATGATGGTGTGATGATATATCACTGCTGAGCTCTGAGGTGAACAGTCACAGACAGTTAGAGATCCTCTTCTTACCTCTTAGCTCTGCTGTGGCGGCCATGTTCCCCAGACAGAGTGGTTTTAGAGGGAGGACCCCCCTCCTCTGTCTCCTCATCCATAGTAGACTGGACACCTGGACACAAACACGACTCCATATTGTTTCTACCATTCAGCGCTTGTTTCTTCACTGCTTTTATAAAACCTGCTTATTGCGGTCACAGGGTGCTGTTGTCTGTCTCTGGTTACTTTGGACGAGAGGCAGGGCGGTCTTTCCTAGATGCAGATTCATAGACCCTCTCATTGTCAACAAGGGGAAAGATGTGGAGATGCTGCCCCGACATTTCTAATAACTAATAACTATTTATCATTTCACACACTACGTCTCTAAGGGCTTCAAATGGGATCAAGATCAAGTTCACCGTGCGGATATCATACCTACTGTTCCCTGAGCTGGTTAAACCGCTCTGAAGGCATGACCATATATGGACTTCCTCATGTCGTATGACCAGATCTATGATGCTGTCCCACAGACAACACGACCCAACACAAGATGGCGTTTAAACACCTTCACTAGTCAAGATGGCCGCCTTCCTGACGAATAATAATATTAATCAGAAGAATACAATTATAAAGACTGTCCATTCTATCCTAAGTACCTTTAAAGTCACCCAAGGACACTTGAGATTTAGGACAGATCCTAAATCAGAAGAAAAAGTACAATTATTATTTTAACCTTGACATGCTTGACCTGTCTTTTTAACCCCTACCTGCTTCTTAATGACCTGTCTCTGTACTGTCTAACCCCTACCTGCTCCTTAATGACCTGTCTCTGTACTGTCTAACCCCTACCTGCTCCTTAACGACCTGTCTCTGTACGGTCTAACCCCTACCTGCTCCTTAATGACCTGTCTCTGTACTGTCTAACCCCTACCTGCTCCTTAATGACCTGTCTCTGTACCGTCTAACCCCTACCTGCTCCTTAATGACCTGTCTCTGTACCGTCTAACCCCTACCTGCTCCTTAATGACCTGTCTCTGTACCGTCTAACCCCTACCTGCTCCTTAATGACCTGTCTCTGTACTGCCTAGCCCCTACCTGCCCCTCAATGACCTGTCTCTGTACTGTCTAACCCCTACGTGCTCCTTAAGGACCTGTCTCTGTACTGTCTAACCCCTACCTGCTCCTTAATGACCCGTCTCTGTACTGTCTAACCCCTACCTGCTCCTTAATGACCTGTCTCTATACTGTCTAACCCCTACCTGCTCCTTAATGACCCGTCTCTTTACTGTCTAACCCCTACCTGCTCCTTAACGACATGTCTCTGTACTGTCTAACCCCTACCTGCTCCTTAATGACCTGTCTCTGCACTGTCTAACCCCTAGCTGCTCCTTAACGACCTGTCTCTGTACTGTCTAACCCCTAGCTGCTCCTTAATGACCCGTCTCTGTACTGTCTAACCCCTACCTGCTCCTTAATGACCCGTCTATGTACTGTCCAACCCCTACCTACTCCTTAATGGCCTGTCTCTGTACTGTCTAACCCCTACCTGCTCCCCAACAACCTGTCTCTGTACTGTCTAACCCCTACCTGCTCCTTAATGACCTGTCTCTGTACTGCCTAACCCCTACCTGCTCCTTAATGACCCGTCTCTGTACTGCCTAACCCTGCTCCTTAATGACCCGTCTCTGTACTGTCTAACCCCTACTTGCTCCTTAATGTCCTGTCTCTGTACTGTCTAACCCCTACCTGCTCCTTAACGACCTGTATCTGAATTCACAGTCAGTCACTGAGATAAAGCATTTGCTAAATTATTAAATAGTAAAATATTACTTTAATTTTGACAAACCGCAATTAACTTCATATAACAGTGAGAGGCTACAGATTAAACATTTTACATATTTAATAACACCTTTTAACCGTACGTGTACAGAAAATAAACACTATAGATATGATATAGAAGTGATACATATTAATGATATATCACGGATCAGAGTGGACTACAGTACCTTAGTCGTCTTCCTGCTGTGATAAAGTGTGCAGACACCAAACCGACTCAGTAACACGGATGTGATGTTATGAACCGACCGGTTTGTCCAGTTCCCCTCCCTGATGATACTCCTCCCAGACAACCTCTCATATATATATATACACACAACTGCCTCTTCACAAAACTTCCTGTGCAATAATCTTACCTGTGTGTCATGTGGAATAACCTTATGTGCAATAATTTGTAATAATGTGCAATAATCCCGTAATGTAACATCCTGCTCTTACTATTTGCTATGCAAACACCAGCAAGATGCAGCATTCACATTTTAATACCCTACGTATTTTTGTATTTTGAATTCATATACTGATATTATTTTGTATTTATATTGTGGTTTTATTATGCTATACTATTACCTATATAGGACCAGCTCCTCGTTGAAGCCCCCTGTCATTTCGTTGTGCCTACAGTATGTCTGTTGTACAATGACAATAAAAGCTTTCTATTCTATTATTTTAATTATAAAACCACATTTAAATAACACTTACTTTTAATATATCCGTTCAAAAACACTATGAAGGAGGTCTAGGACTTGCCACCTTCACCTCTGTACTTGCAAGCAAGCGAGGAAGTGTAATTACCATGAAGCAGCAGGACATGGCCATGCAGGAAAACGTACAAACATGCAATTCATCTCTGAAGCAGGAAGTACGTTTTGCGTAGCTTTGGTAGCTTAGTGATAAGTGTGTGTGCGTGTGATGCTCAAAAACATGTTACTAAAATCAAACTGTAGTTCAGTAGTTGTACCTGTGTCTTATTTATAAAATATATGCAGTGTAACAAAATAGTGCAGAGAATAAAAACAGAAGGAAGTGTTGAAACCCTAAATTCAGAGGTTGATGTATCCAGCATGAGTAGGGATGCTGATCTAGAGTCTGATCATTACTCATAATGAAAGGTAAATGACTGACTGCATTAACTTACACTGACGGACTTGCATTACTACATTACATGTGTGGTTTCTTCATGGATCAATGTGTTTAAGTAGAATGTAATCAGGTCCCATGTTATGAACATAGTATGTGATTATGGACGGCGGCTGTGTGGCAACAAGGGGGGGGAATAGTGCGTGTCGGTGGGGTGAGGGCCCTTTTTTTTTTGCTTGAGCCCCTGCCCCCCAAAATGTGTGTGCAGGCCCTGGTCAGTGCCATCCACGTATCCGGTGTCCCGCCGTTTCTACGCAACATACGGGAGCGTGTCTATGTTCCCCGGGTCCTATGTTCCCCTCTTTGTATGAGACTGGGGAACATAGGACCCTTTTTTAAAGAAAGGGTCCTATGTTCCCCGGTCTGTTACTTTTTCCACCATTACTGCCAAATTCCATGTCAAATAGGCCTACGTAGTCCTATGTAGGCCTACGTAGGCCTATGTAGGCCTACGTAGGCCTCCGGGCTGTTTGACGCGCATATGCAAATAGGCCTAGACGAGGAAAGATTAGGTCAGGGGTGGCAAACCTGCAGGACTCGAGCTGCATGCGGCTCTTTGGCTGTTCTGTTAATTGTGTCACTTTATCTTGGACCAAGGGATCCTTTCAATGAATGTTAGTTCAATCAGTAATGATAAAACTTGGATCACAAACTCATTATTTAATTTATAAGCACATAAAGTGTGCCAGTGATTATTCAATAGATCAGCGACTCAATAGTTTCCGTTCTTTAGCCTATTAACATACATGGTTGTTGGTCGCTTTGTTTCTTTTAATGAAGGTAGTTGGGTTCTTGTTCTGCCTTGATGTAGCCTATTATATATATATTTATATTTGTATAGTACTTTATATCTGAAACAGATATTTATACATTTCGTACAGCACTCATATCTGAAACAGATCTAATTAAACAAATTAAATGAAACGCTACTAGAGGTGAATGTATACTGAGATTTTGTTTTAAACTCTCCACAAATGTGCACAATACAATGGAGAACATGTAGGATAATAAAAGGAAAAGCTAAGCCTTGACGCAAGACAATATGATTAGGGGTGGGAATATACAAACATGAGTAATCCTAGATTTAAAAAGCAAAAAAATTGCTAATTTAAGTTTTGGGCTGCTTGAGCTAAGATGGGCCTGCTGGCCATGCTGAGAGTCTACCGTAAAGATTGATAGATTGCGGGGAGCATAGGACCCTTTTCCAGAAAAAGGGTCCTATGCTCCCGGTATGCATTGCTACAGGGGAACAAACATAGGACCCTTTTGGGAAAACGGGGAACATAGGACCTTTTTTCTAAAAAGGTCCTATGTTATCCGAGCGGGGAACATAGGACCCGGGGAACATAGGGATGACCCCCTCCCCCCCGGTTCTGTCCACAGCCGTGGTGTGGTTCTGGAGTCTCTGAAGCCACTGGTTCCACTGCGGTCCGGTAGAGCTGGGTTCACTCTCCGTATCAAACGGCGGTCCGGACGGGCTGTGGGCGTCATGGCGACCATAGACATCTCATACATAGACGGAGCGTCGAGCGCTACTGCCTACTGGCGCTGACGAGACGCGGGGCCGCCATCTTGGAGTGGTGATCCGCTCCACACTCAGTGTCATTCGTTTGGCGGGAGGAGCAATGAACTGTCAGCGCATTTAATTAATCTTATATCATGGTCTGGGTGAATACTCGATTCTGATTGGCTGGCGGGTGTAGGTTAAAAAGTGTTAATGTACACCTAGGAAAGACGTTCGGGTCAAATTGCCTGATTATAGTTAGATTACTGCGCTGGCTCAAACGCTAGATGGTAACCATGGCAATGGAGACTCAACGGTATTTCACAGTTTATTCATCAACAGCAAGACAGACAAAACATGAGTGATTTTATCATTTCGTTTAACTTATTTGGTGAGTTTGACAACTTTGAAGACTGGGATGCAGCAGAAGAAAAAGAGAGAAGATAATATGAAAAGAAAAAGGAGAAGCGACACAAGGAGGTGACACCGGAGGAATTGAACGAATTAGAGGACGACAAGGACGAGCTCAACACAAAGTCTTAACGCCTCGGGATCCCCCCAGGAAGAGCTGGCCGAAGTAGCTGGGGAAAGGGAAGTCTGGGCTTCCCTGCTTAGGCTGCTGCCCCCGCGACCCGACCCCGGATAAGCGGAAGAAGATGGATGGATGGATGGAGACTTCTTGGCTGACAAAAACATGGACATCAACTTTAAAAGCTACACTGCCGCTACTCTTAATGACGTTTTGCGACTGTTTTATGCGTCTGTCCAGTCGACCAAGGAAGGAGGAGAATACACTGTTGCCAGTTTGAGGAGTCTGAGAGCCGGTGTCGTGCCAAAAAGTGATTGTCTGCCAGAATCTGATTTGTGGCGGCGGGAGCGCGCACAGCAGCCCGTTGGGCGGTAGCGCAACAACGTCTGCTTTTCTCTGGAGGATTAAACGGCCATAATATGCAGATACACACAACTGTATTATAATGTAATTATAGCAAAGGTACATGTCTTCGAAAGTTTAACGTTTGTTCTTAAATCAATTTTTGGCAGGTGAAAATGCCTATTTTGTGTTAATGGTCCTTTAAAATAATCCCAAGGTGTCCTGTGAGCTCCAGTGTTTATATTATGAAGCTTATGAATGAGATCAAGTCATATTTAGGCAGAAATCACCTTTGAGAAACTGTATTTGGCCTTCAATCAATTTCTGGCAGACAATCACTTTTTGGCACGACACACGGCATTAACCGCCATTTAAGTGACGTCAACATCATTAATGACCCTGTGTTCAAGACCAGTAATGCGGTTTTCAAGGCGATACTGAAGCGTTACATAAAGAGTGGGAAGGACACTTCCACCATCCTCGCATCACTGAGTCGGATCTTCAAAAAATCAGATGTTCATCTGCGCTGTCTCCCGATACACCCGTCGGCCTCGTCAGAAAGGTGTGGTTTGACATCCAGCTGTGTTTTGCTTGGCGTGGCAGGGAGGGGAGCCGTGAGCTGACCATGACATCTTTCATCATCGAAAGATCATCGACGAGCATGGCGTTGAATACGTCAGCTTAGCGCATAATCCCCAAACAAAAAACCATAAAGATCCGAACGAACCACACAAGGAAAACCTACGAGGGTTCATGTTCGCCAGGCCCGGGGATCCTCTGTGTCCAGTAAAAAGTATTAAAAAGTACATCTCCAAGTGTCCACCAGATGCAAAGTCGTTGTATCTCCACCCGAAGCACTCCATCACTGTGGCATCTGATGTGTGGTACTCCAGGGAGCCGATGGGTGTCCACTACCTGGGGAACATGCTGAAAAAAATCAGCGAAGAAGTCTGTACACTAGCTACACTCTAATAATAATGTAGCCGTATAACCCCTCTTCTGTCCTCATTAATATAGCCTAAGTGTGTTTATTATTGTTTCTTTCAGGTGGGTCTGTGGCGGGTTTACACCAACCACAGCCTCCGGAGCACAGCTGTCGGTCGTCTCTCTGACGCCGGGCTGGAAACTCGCCAGATCATGTCGTTGACGGGGCATCGTTGTGAGCGCAGCCTGCAGGCTTAGTCAGTACAGGACAGGCGAGAATGGAGCAATATATTGTCGTCTCCCAATGTCCCAAGCAGTGGTCGTAGCGAGCCACAAACTTTAAATCTCCGTCCATCAAATGCCACGATGATGGACATGCCAATATCGCTATGAAATTGTACAATTAATGGAAATGTAACATTTAATTTAAAATAGTGTGTTAATTAGTTAAGTTAAGTCTGGCATACTGCCATTGCCTGTCTTTCTGTCTTGCATATAGGCTACTTGCTTGCTTTCCTTTCAACACGTCATGATCAGAGTGAATGGTTGACAATATTTGCTGTAATAAAAACGATTTAGGAAACTATCTGTGAACTTTGATTCTTTGAAACAAAATGTCGCATCATCCTCTGGACACACAAGCGGTAAGTAGTGCACTGGCCTTCTGAAATGATACTTTGTACCACGTAACGTAAGGTTAAGCCATCATCTCACTTCCCATCGCTGATCAACTGCTGATGTATGGACACCTACTAAGTAGTTCCAGTCAAATTGTCTGTTCAACCTTCAAAACGAGAGCTGGTAAATTGTGAAAAATGCGTTAAACTGTAATCAGAAAACGCGGTTATATGCTATAGACCCTATAGTATCTGTGGTATAAAGGCTGGGACCACTGGCCTAACAACATCATGATAGGCCCCCACGGTAGTTGACGGGGGTGGGGTGCTGCGCGATTGTTGACGGGGGTGGGGTGCTGCGCGATTGTTGACCGGGGGGGTGCTGCGCGATTGTTGACCGGGGGGGTGCTGCGCGATTGTTGACCGGGGGGGGGGGGGGGGGGAAACTAAATTATGGCTTGTGAAAAGCTTTATATTTTCATTGTAAAACGCATGCAAATATTAATTAATGGTCTTAATTTATTTTCTTTGGCAAGTGACCATGGTATAAGCGGGATAATGCCCTTCGAGGTGTCCATCATCAGAAATTAATGGACTTCGCGGAAGCAACCTCTTCAGACGGTTCACGCCTCCGCGTCGTCCATTAATTTCTATTAATGGACACCTTGTCGGGCATTATCCCTTACATTAACTGATTATATATTATATATTAACATAATTAACAGATGTGTGAGGTGTGGATGTGTGTCAGTGTGTGTGAGGACCCTCCTACACCTGGGGACACTCTGTAGAAGGACAGAGAGCCAGCAGGCCGGTCCACATACACTCCTACTCTGGTGGAGCGAGGGGGGGGGAGAGGGATGTCTGTTGGTCTACCGTTGTCATAGGCAGTGTAACCACCATCATAACAAATAAGTCTCCAGGACTTGTTGTTCTGCCCAAGCCTGCTGTCATCACCCTCTCCTCTCCTTGTGATTCTTCTGTATGTCACTCCTATCTCAACAGTTCCTCTCCTCTCCACCTCCCAGTAACAGCGGCCAGTCAGACCCTCTCTACACAACACCTGGACCGTGGAGTCAAATCTCTCTGGGTGGTCAGGATGAGACTGATCCTCTCCAACCCTCATCACCTTCCTGTGGTCCTCAGACAGAGAGAGATATCTGCAGGCTGTGTTTGGGTCCAGTGTGAGTCCACAGGCATCTGACGGGAGAACAAGACATGATTAGGGGCTGAAGGTCGGGTCCATTCCCGGTTTTCCGGTCCGGTCCGGTGCACCGGCCTAAACCGGTTTGATGCAAACCGACTGAACCGGCATTTGTCCTGAAGAGACCGATCCAAAAGTCTCCCAGATCCAACTTGTATTGTGTTAGTAATCAGCAGGATGACAGGTGATGAACATGATGTGATGTTTAGTGGATGGTGATAGGAAATAAAAACCCCATGTGTCACTGAGTGGTTGATAGTTGATCACTATCCTCTCTCCTCCTTCTCTAGTGGACCACAGGGTCCAGGACTTAAGACTCAAGTGGACACCTAGTGGTCTCATCCGGTACACCGGTCCGGTGGCTTCACATCCAACCGCTTGGACTGTTTATACACCGACCGTACCATAGAACTGGTTCATACATACTATACATACATGTACATGTACACGTACACATACAGGCTGGAAATGAAGTGTTCATACCATAGAACTGGTTCATACATACTATACATACATGTACATGTACACATTAGTACATATAAATACATATTCTACCTAAACATCATGGTAACATTCATCATACATACACCACACACACATATGTGAATATATGTACACATACGTGCACATGAGTACACATACAGGGCCGAATTAAGAGGTCCAGGGGCCCCTAGGCTGCTGGACGATGTAGGCCCCCCCCCCCCCCCCCCCCCACATTGAAGGACCGAACGCCAAAAAATTTTTATTGAGCGGGGGGGGGGAGGGGAGGGGTGCTAGCGGAGAATTTTGTTAAGCGGGGGGGGGGGGGGGGGGGGCTGGGTGCTAGCGGAGATTTTTGTTGAGCGGGGGGGGGTGGGGGTGCTAGCGGAGAATTTTGTTAAGCGGGGGGGGGGGGAGCTTTTTGTTGAACGGGGGGGGGTGGGGGTGGGGTGCTAGCGGAGATATTTGTTGAGCGGGGGGGGGGGGGGGGGGGGGGGGGGGGGGGGTGCTGGCGGAGATTTTTGTTGAGCGGGGGGGGGGGGGGGGGGGGGGGGAGGGGGGGCGAGCGGATCGAGGCGCTAGCGGATCGCGGCGCTAGCGGATCGCAGGGCCCCCGATTCGGCCAATCGGGGGCCCCCTGGCAGACTGGCACACGTGGGGCCCCTAGGCTGCAGCCATATCTAGCCTGTGCGTTAGTCCGGCCCTGTACACATACATATATACACACACACAAGCATGTAATGGCAGTACAGTACAATTTCTTCAGGAGTTGAAGGTTTTCTACTTATTATCATTATAATTATTATAATCATATTATATTTTATTATTATAAAAAACAGCATCACTCCTGATAGAAATATTATTCTAGTTCAAATCTAATATGAAAGTCTTGTATCATTAATCATGTTATTGTAATTATAATGTTATGTCTAATATAATAACATGTATTAAATCATTATAATAATAGCAACAATAATAGCATTTTATCATATTCTGAATATAAAATACACATATAATTACTGGGATTAATAATGTTAGTAATAGCATAATTATTATGTTCTCTTATGTCTAATATAATAATGATAGCAATAATACTACTAATATTAATATTAATAGCAACAATATATTAATAATGACTTCAGAAATATAATTTATAATATTAAACAGGCCTTATAATAAGTTTGATGCTGATAATAAAAATAACATCATTTGTATAATAGAATACACATAATAACTCTGATTAATATTGTTAGTATGATGATGATTATGATATGAGCATGTCTAATAATAACAACAATACTACTAATAATCCTCATTCTAACAACACTACCTATTGGATTGAGTTATTTTAATGCCCCCTAGTGGAGTGAGGGAGAGACAGCAGGTTTTCAGTTCTAACATCTCCTCATCTCCATCATCTCCGCCTCTAGGTTGAAACCACCAAACTGTGAGTGACTTGA
Source organism: Merluccius polli (assembly GCA_030340625.1). Classification (NCBI taxonomy): domain Eukaryota; kingdom Metazoa; phylum Chordata; class Actinopteri; order Gadiformes; family Merlucciidae; genus Merluccius; species Merluccius polli. The sequence goes on from JAOPHQ010004002.1 coordinate 91,940, forward strand.
TGCGCTGCGTTGGAGCTCGCCCTCTACTGGCTCAGAAAACACTTTAAGACCACTACACTATAGTTCATTAAATAAGCCTTTGTATAAAGTATGTGCTCCTAGAAATAGCTCCCTTCCTCTCTCCAATTAAAAGGTGTTCAGTTAGTAGCATTGGCATCTCCACTGTAGCCAGGAAGTGTGGAGGCCATGCATCTCCTCACTTCTTTCCTGTGCACATCCCTTAGTTGTCTTGCGTCCTTGCAGACATGTCCACTTCCCCCCTTAGTGTAATGCTAATGAACCTGGCCTTGGCCATGGCCAGGTCACTCCCCTCACCTTTTGTCTCCCTTGTTGTTACTGCCCACCATGTGAAAGTGTCCCTCTAAGAGTCATGTCCACCCATTGTCTCTCTGAAGAGGTTAATGCTCCCATGTGTCTTCCCAGGATCAGGACTTCAATCAAATACTTGAACTTGGACTTCAATGAAGTGTCCATGTAAATAGTGAGTGTGTTGTGATCCAACTAAACAGACACTTACACTTCTGTACACCTGGTCTCAGCCTCCCCACTCCACCATGCTCCACACTGGGGGGGAAACACAGTGAGAGCAGCATGTTGGCTTTAAACATGGAAACATTCACCTTCATCATCTGCTGGATCATCACTTTCTACACAACATGAGTTACAGTTACACTTCATCTAGCAGGCGGCTGAATCCTTGGAGGAGACATTGTCTCACTGAGTGGTGAGCTGTCCTCTCCATACCTGAGAGTGTCCAGTCTCCAGCCTGGATCCTCCAGTCCAGCAGAGAGCAGCGTAACTCCTGAGTCTCCTGCAGGGTGGTTGTAGCTCAGGTCCAGCTCTCTCAGATGGGAGGGGTTGGAGCTCAGAGCTGAGGCCAGAGAAGCACAGCCTTCCTGTGTGACCATGCAGCCAGACAACCTACACACACACACACACACACACACACACACACACACACACACACACACACACACACACACACACACACACACACACACACACACACACACACACACACAGATGTAGATCTGTTAAAGGTCTTCTGATGAGGAGCCTTGTGGTGGGACTGTTTGCACATTGAGTCCAACTGACCTGAGAGTCTCCAGTCTACAGTGTGGACTCCCCAGTCCAGCAGAGAGCAGCTTCACTCCTGAATCCTGCAGATCATTGGTACTCAGGTCCAGCTCTCTCAGACTAGAGGGGTTGGAGCTGAGAACTGAGGCCAGAGCTTCACAGCACAACTCTGACAGACGACAGCCATTCAGCCTTCACACACAATAAATAATGTTAGGAACTGGGATGAAATGTTTTAAAATTAAACACCTTTACTACTTTTGACATTATGAATGTTAATAAATTAGATATTTAAATGTTAATAGTTAGATGTCACAAAGATCATAGTTCAAATCTGAAACAAAACTTATCATTAAAATGTCAGTTTTAGGAAGAGACTGTAATTAAACTTTACTAAACAACTCTAAACCCCACCTTACTGTCTGACTACATGATAATGAGTAGAATAACAATGTAATATAACATACACCTTATACTGTCATTAACCAACTAAGAATATGACATACACCTTATACTGTCATTAACAAACTAAGAATATAACATACACCTTATACTGTCATTAACAAACTAAGAATATAACATACACCTTATACTGTCATTAACCAACTAAGAATATAACATGCACCTTATACTGTCATTAACAAACTAAGAATATAACATACACCTTATACTGTCATTAACAAACTAAGAATATAACATACACCTTATACTGTCATTAACTAAGAATATAACGTACACCTTATACTGTCATTAACAAACTAAGAATATAACATGCACCTTATACTGTCATTAACAAACTAAGAATATAACATACACCTTATACTGTCATTAACAAACTAAGAATATAACATACACCTTATACTGTCATTAACTAAGAATATAACGTACACCTTATACTGTCATTAACAAACTAAGAATATAACATGCACCTTATACTGTCATTAACAAACTAAGAATATAACATACACCTTATACTGTCATTAACAAACTAAGAATATAACATACACCTTATACTGTCATTAACTAAGAATATAACGTACACCTTATACTGTCATTAACAAACTAAGAATATAACATACACCTTATACTGTCATTAACAAACTAAGAATATAACATACACCTTATACTGTCATTAACAAACTAAGAATATAACATGCACTTATACTGTCATTAACTAAGAATATAACATACACCTTATACTGTCATTAACAAACTAAGAATATAACATGCACCTTATACTGTCATTAACAAACTAAGAATATAACATGCACCTTATACTGTCATTAACAAACAAAGAATATAACATGCACCTTATACTGTCATTAACAAACTAAGAATATAACATACACCTTATACTGTCATTACCAAACTAAGAATATAACATGCACCTTATACTGTCATTAACAAACTAAGAATATAACATACACCTTATACTGTCATTAACAAACTAAGAATATAACATGCACCTTATACTGTCATTAACTAAGAATATAACATACACCTTATACTGTCATTAACAAACTAAGAATATAACATGCACCTTATACTGTCATTAACTAAGAATATAACATACACCTTATACTGTCATTAACAAACTAAGAATATAACATGCACCTTATACTGTCATTAACTAAGAATATAACATACACCTTATACTGTCATTAACAAACTAAGAATATAACATGCACCTTATACTGTCATTAACAAACTAAGAATATAACATACACCTTATACTGTCATTAACAAACTAAGAATATAACATGCACTTATACTGTCATTAACTAAGAATATAACATACACCTTATACTGTCATTAACAAACTAAGAATATAACATGCACCTTATACTGTCATTAACAAACTAAGAATATAACATGCACCTTATACTGTCATTATCAAACTAAGAATATAACATACACCTTATACTGTCATTAACAAACTAAGAATATAACATGCACCTTACACTGTAATTAACAAACTAAGAATATAACATACACCTTATACTGTCATTAACAAACTAACTATAACTATGTTGGGTGATTCCTAAGTGGACATATTTATTGTATTTCTTTAGACCTGTGAACTTTTATGGATGTAAATCTGTTAACCTCTTAACTGCCAGCGTCTGTATTCAGGGGACGGTGGGGGGGCACTATTACTATATACTGTGTTTATGTTCATATTCATTAGTTGAAGAGTGTTACGGCCTCCACAAACTCAAACAACACCTGGCTCAAAGGTGGGGAGACCACAACACAAAATCGAACACCACAAGAACTCAAAGTTTAGGCTGTTTATTTGCCACCTTCAAAACAATCAAATAATGAAAGACAAAAAACAACATACCATTTCGGAGAAAAGAACAGAGGATAACTCAGGCCTGGAGATGCCAACAACTAAGGATAAATGGGGGGGGGGGAAACCAGGCCAACCCCTATAGGGCCGTCGAAGCTGGTTTCCCTCCCAAAACAAACCAAAACCCCACTAACACCCAACAAAACGAAAACCAGGCTAGTGGCCATCTCCGAACCAACATAAAGAGCAAAAGGAACTGAACATAACAAAGGTAAATTTCACGGTGTCTCCTGGCCACCACCTCAGTCTCCAAAGGAGAGCTTTTAAAGGGGCCAAGTAGGCGGAGCCACAGCCAGACCGGATTGGCCGCAGGTGCGCCAATCTAGTGTGGGAGAGAGAGAGAGAGAGAGAGAGCATTAGTGTTAATTGAAGGTGTTACTGCAATAGGCTGACGAGGCCGCCACACGCAACACCCCCACCCTATGATGGCGAACACCGGGATCGCAACGTGGGGTCAGCCATCAGAAAAGGAGCGTGACAAGGCGTCGGCCAGAACATTATCCCTGCCACGGATATGTCTGATCTCCACATTGAAAGCCTGCAAGAAGAGGGACCACCGCATAAGCCTCTGGTTAGTGTTACGCATCCGGTCGAGAAAGACCAGAGGATTATGATCCGTAAAAATAACAGTGGTTCCGCAAGAAGCACCAACATAAACCTCAAAATGCCGCAGCGCTAATACAAGCGCAAGGGCCTCCTTCTCAACAGTTGAATAGACTCGCTGATGCTGATTGAATTTTTTTGAGTAGTACGAGACCGGATGCTCAACGCCATCATCCCCATCCTGAAGCAGGACCGCACCCGCCCCTGCATCACACGCATCCACCGCGAGTCTAAAAGGCCGCTCAAATACCGGCGCAGCCAGAACAGGAGCATGAGTCAGCAGGGCTTTAATGCTGTCAAAAGCATGTTGGCAAACTGGCGACCACACATAACGGACCTTCGGGCTCAACAAGTCGGTTAAAGGGGCAGCGACGGCCGAGAAGTTGTTACAAAAGCCCCTGTAATAACCCGCCATTCCCAAAAATCGCATGAGACCACGGCGAGTGACGGGAGGAGGGAACGACAGGATAGCCTCCACCTTGGAGTGCACGGGCCTAACCTGACCCCCGCCCACAACCTTGCCAAGATACCTCACCGTAGCCGGCCCAAATTCACATTTGGCAAGGTTCAGGGTGAGATTGGCCTCACGCAGCCTACAACAAACCGCACGAAGCTGAGCCATGTGGTCCTCCCAGGAATCGGAGTATACCACGATGTCATCCAAGTAAGCCTCGCAGCCCGACAACCCTGACAGAACGATGTTTACCAGACGCTGGAAGGTAGCGGGAGCATTTCGGACCCCAAATGGCATCACTGTATATTGCAAAAATGAATTGGGGGTCACAAAAGCGGAAATCAACTGAGCCCTGGGAGTTAACGGCACTTGCCAATACCCCTTCAGGAGGTCGAGTTTAGTAACGAACTTGGCACGCCCGACGTTGTCTACGCAGTCGTCAACTCTGGGCAGAGGATAACAATCAGGCTTCGTGACCCCATTCACCCTGCGGTAATCGGTACAGAACCGATCAGAGCCGTCGGACTTCGCCGCCAAAAGACAAGGGGAACTCCAAGCGCTCGAACTAGGTACGGCTATCCCGTTCTCCAGCATGTAGTTCACCTGCTTCTGAAGACGAAGCCGTTTGTCGGGATTCACGCGATACGCATGCTGCTTAATTGGCAGGGAATCACCGACATCGATATCGTGTTGTAAGACGTGTGTGCGAGTCGGCACATCTGAAAAGAGGGAGAGGTTAAAGTTAATCAAGCCAATCACATCCTCACGCTGAGACGGAGCCAGATGTGGAAAACAATCCTCGAGGCGAGAGAGCATCTCGGAGTTATTAAGACGCCCATGTGAAAGATCGTTAGATATACCCACAACATCATCCTGGTCAACTAACGCCTGAGCGTCGGAAGTCACGGAAGGAGGAAGGCTGGCACTGCCAGACAGCGCCAGGGTCACCACTTCACCCCCAAGGATTTCAGCACTGGACAGCTCCGGCGCCACGCCGGCCTCGGCGCCCCCAGGAGGCGGAGAAACGGACTGCAACCCTCTGTCAAAATAAGGCTTCAACATATTAATGTGACACAGCCTACCATGCCTATGACGGTCGGGAGTGGCGATGATATAGTCCCGGTCGCCCACCTTCTCCTTAACCCGGTACGGGCCACTATAGCGGGCTTGCAAGGCGGAGCCGGAAACTGGCAACAAAACCAACACCTTATCCCCGGGACTGAAACTCCGGTTTTTGGCACATCGATCAAACCGCTTTTTCATTTTTCCTTGAGTGACAGTCATATTTTGTTTAGCCAAATCACAAGCACGGTGAAGCCTAAAACGAAATTTCGACACATAATCGAGCAGAGCTTGAGGCTTACCACCACCCAACCACTTTTCCTGCAACAGCCGGAGGGGTCCCCTGACCGTATGTGCGAACACCAGCTCGGCCGGACTGAAACCCAGAGATTCCTGTACCACCTCACGAGTGGCAAAGAGGAGGAGATGGACACCCTCATCCCAGTCCCGGTCGAGCTCAAGGCAGTAGGTGCGCAACATGGACTTCAGTGTCCGGTGGAAACGCTCAATAGCGCCCTGGCTCTCTGGGTGGTAAGCGCTCGAACAGCGGTGCGTAATATGGAGCTGCTTCATCACCTGTGCAAAAATCCGTGACATAAAGTTAGATCCTTGGTCCGACTGCACAATCTTAGGCAGACCGAAGATAGAAAAGAATTTCACCAAAGCCTTTACAATAGCCTGAGCTGTGATGGAGCGCAAAGGGATGGCCTCAGGGAAACGGGTCGCCGTACACATGATCGTCAGAAGAAATTTGTTACCAGTCTTAGTTCGGGGCAAGGGCCCCACACAGTCAATTTGCACCCGCTCAAACGGTTCTCCGATCACTGGAATTGGATAGAGCGGATAAGGGGAGACGGGTTGACTCTGCTTAGCAACTTGGCAGACATGACATGTTTTGCAATAGTGACTTACATCGCCCTTCAACCCCGGCCAAAAAAAATAACGCAAAACCCGATCAAAAGTTTTATTCACTCCCAGATGACCTGAAAGTGGATTATCATGTGCCAGATTCAAGATTGCGTTACGATAGGCTCGGGGAATCACAACCTGTTCCACGATGCCCCAGTCATCCTGAGCAGACAGCTGCCGAGGCATCCATTTGCGCATGAGGACTTCATCTTTAAGGAAAAACCCAGTTGACATGGCTTCCACTCCCGCTCCAGAAACAGCACCGTCAAGAAGAGAAGCCAGTGACGAATCCTGTCTCTGGTCGGCCACAAGCTGCTCCCGTGAAAGGCACAGCTTCGAATCTAGTGGGGGCGGAAGAGAAAAAGGAACAGAGGGCACAGGAGAAACCGGCGCGGGCGCTGACCAGTCAGCCATAAAGCTGTCAGACAAGTCCACCTCTTCAGTCTGAGGCAGCTCCTGACGTTCAGCCATCGCCCGAGTAACAGCGCAAACGGTAAACACGTTTGGATACTCCGCAGCCAAGTTGTCAGATTTCGTCAGCAGGGGCACGGCAATTACTTCTGGGTTAATGAGCAGTTTACCACCGGCCAGATCATTCCCTAAAAGCAGAGACACCCCCTCTATTGGGAATTTCGCCCGGACCCCCACCTTAACATACCCTGTGACCAAATCTGAGTCAAGATAAATGTTATGGAGCGGCAGGCCCACATACTGCATATCAAATCCTCTCACCAGCACATCAGACTTAAGTGCAGACTCCTCGGAAAATGGCAGAACATGCTCTAAAATCACTGACTGATTGGACGCAGTGTCTCGGATGATATTAACAGGCACCTTCGCGCCCCCCTCAACCAGAGAGACAAACCCTTTCATTAAAAATGGCTGGAAATCAGAGTCAGGATCACGTGACTGCTGTACGGGAACAGAAGGCTGAAACTCATTTTCACTTTTTATCAACACAACAGATTTAGCAGGTCTTGACTTATTTCCGAGTGCAAAACATCTGTTCATAGTGTGACCAGGTTTTCTACAGTAACTACAAAGTGTCCTGTCAACAGCTCCATCCCCACTGTCCAGCCTCCCAGACTTCTCCACTTCTCGTCTGGCAGGTGGGACGTAAGGTTTCACTGGAATACTATCAGATTGAGAAAGATTAGCCCTACGCCACGGGGAATAAGAAGCACGTTCAGAGGATAAGTGAACCTTATCAAAACTGTCCCTGTGGGTGAGCACATACTCATCGGCAAGCATGGATGCAGCTGAAAGAGTGGAAACTTTCTGCTCAGCAATATAGGTGGCTATCTTATCAGGCAAGCAGTTCCTGAACTCCTCCATCAAAATTAACTCACGCAGTTTACCAAAATCAGTAATGTCTTTTGAATGGCACCACCGGTCAAAAAGAGCCTCCTTCTCTCGGCCGAACTCAGCATACGTATGACTATCATACTTTTTATACCGGCGAAACTTCTGCCTGTAAGCCTCCGGCACCAGCTCAAACGCTCTTAACACCGCAGTTTTAACTTTATCATACTCAAGACTGTCATTCGGTGACAACGATGCATATGCCTCCTGGGCTTTCCCAGTAAGCACACATTGCAATAGCAACGGCCAAACATCTCTGGGCCACTTTAAAGTGCCAGCCACACGTTCAAACAGGATAAAATACTTATCCACATCTCTCTCATTAAATGGAGGTATCATTCGGATGCACTTGTTTATATCAAAAACAGCTTGTGAACCCGCTGAACGGCGGTGGGGGGAAGAAGGATCTAGCTCTAACTCCTTTAAACGTATCTCAAGTTTAGTCCTTTCCTCTAACTCCCGCAGCTGCACCTGATTCCTAAGCTCCAGCTCCTTCAGATCCAGCCGGCGCATCTCTAACTCCATCTCCTTCATCCTAAGAGCTTCCTGAACCTGAACCGGTTTCATTGACACAGCGCCCCCCTCCGGGCCGGAAGACAAAATACCCTGATCAGACAACGCAGCCAGCAGCTCACGCTGAATCACCTTTTTTGACTGCTGTTTCATGACTGTGACGTCATAATGCTCCGCAACTAACAGCAAGTTCTCCTTAGAACACTGATAAAACAGTACCAAAGTAGGCTGCGCCACAAATCCTTCCAAACTGAACTCCATATTTAACACAAGACAGCCTACAACTCAGACAAACTGCAAAACAACCAATTCGCCACAACAAATAAGGCAGGTGCGCAGAAACAAACCTAATTAAGCGAGAGAAGGGAAACTCCGCCAAAGACGCTCACCAAAGCACAAAATCAACGTGCAGCAGTAACAAAGACCGCAGCACAAATGGAAGACAGACCCACAGCACAATAAATGGCGTCCTAGAAAAACGCCAACGGACGAGCCCCCATTATGTTACGGCCTCCACAAACTCAAACAACACCTGGCTCAAAGGTGGGGAGACCACAACACAAAATCGAACACCACAAGAACTCAAAGTTTAGGCTGTTTATTTGCCACCTTCAAAACAATCAAATAATGAAAGACAAAAAACAACATACCATTTCGGAGAAAAGAACAGAGGATAACTCAGGCCTGGAGATGCCAACAACTAAGGATAAATGGGGGGGGGGGAAACCAGGCCAACCCCTATAGGGCCGTCGAAGCTGGTTTCCCTCCCAAAACAAACCAAAACCCCACTAACACCCAACAAAACGAAAACCAGGCTAGTGGCCATCTCCGAACCAACATAAAGAGCAAAAGGAACTGAACATAACAAAGGTAAATTTCACGGTGTCTCCTGGCCACCACCTCAGTCTCCAAAGGAGAGCTTTTAAAGGGGCCAAGTAGGCGGAGCCACAGCCAGACCGGATTGGCCGCAGGTGCGCCAATCTAGTGTGGGAGAGAGAGAGAGAGAGAGAGAGCATTAGTGTTAATTGAAGGTGTTACTGCAATAGGCTGACGAGGCCGCCACACGCAACAAAGAGTTATAAGCTGATATATTTAGACGTCATTTAGGACCTTCTCCAACAAGGGGGCGGTAGTTAAGAGGTGTTAAAGGTCTTCTGATGAGGAGCCTTGTGGTGGGACTGTTTGCACATTGAGTCCAACTGACCTGAGAGTCTCCAGTCTACAGTGTGGACTCCCCAGTCCAGCAGAGAGCAGCTTCACTCCTGAATCCTGCAGATCATTGGTACTCAGGTCCAGCTCTCTCAGACTAGAGGAGTTGGAGCTGAGAACTGAGGCCAGAGCTTCACAGCCTCTCTCTGACAGACGACAGCCATTCAGCCTTCACACACAATAAACAATGTTAGGAACTGGGAGGAAATGTTTCATTCATGTTCATGAATCACATCTTTAAACCTCAACTATGTGGTGGAAAATGTTGAATATTATATTGTATATTATTATAACTTTTATATTCTAGTATTATGTATATTGGGTTGTGTGTATTGTAATACATGTTATTAGTGAACCTACAGAGATGTTTTGTATATTATTATAACTTTTATATTCTAGTATTATGTATATTGTGTTGTGTGTATTATAATACATGTTATTAGTGAACCTACAGAGATGTTTTGGAGGCTTTGACCACTGGCAGCAGCCTCAGAAGAGCCTACTCTGAAGCAGAGTATTTCTTCAGGTCAAACACGTCCAGCTCCTCTTCTGATGTCAGTAAGATGAAGACCAGAGCTGAACACTGAGCAGGGGAGAGAGATGCTGTGGAGAGACTTCCTGATGTCAGGTACTGTTGGATCTCCTCCACTAGAGAACGGTCCTTCAGCTCATTCAGACAGTGGAACAGATTGATGCTTCTCTCTGGAGAGAGATCTCCACTTATCTTCTCCTTGATGTAAGACACTGTTCTCTGATTGCTCAGTGAGCTACTTCCTGTCTTTCCCAGCAGACCTTGTAGGAGAATCTGATTGGTCTCCAGAGAGAGGCCCAGGAGGAAGCGGAGGAACAAGTCCAGGTGTCCGTTCTCACTCTGTAAGGCCTTGTCCACAGCACACTTGTAGAGGAGGAGGTCATCTCTCCTGGAGGTTGGTTGTTCTTGTGAGAGCAGATTGACACCAGTGTTTCTGAAGGACAGAAAGACATAAAGGGCAGCCAGAAACTCCTGGATGCTCAGATGGACAAAGCAGAAGACCTTGTCCTGGTACAGCCCACACTCCTCTTTAAAGATCTGGGTGAACACTCCTGAGTACACTGAGGCGGCTCTGATATCGATGCCACACTCTGCCAGGTCTGCCTGGTAGAAGATCAGGTTGCCTTTCTCCAGCTGGTTAAAAGCCAGTTTTCCCAGAGAAACAATGATCTCCCTGCTCTCTGAACTCCAGTGTGGATCTGTTTCAGCTCTCCCATGATACTTCCTGTCCGCCTGTATGGACTGAACCCTCAGGAAGTGGATGTACATCTGAGTCACAGTGTTGGGCATCTCTTCTCCTCTCTGGGATGTTGTGAAGAAGTCCTCCAGAACTGTAGCAGAGATCCAACAGAAGACTGGGATGTGACACATGATGTGGAGGCTTCGTGATTTCTTCACATGGGAGAAGATTTTCCTGGCCAGCGTCTTATAACTGATTTTCTTCATGAAGTATTCCTCCTTCTGGGGGTCGGCGAAGCCTCTCACCTCTGTCACCATGCCAACACACTCAGCAGGGATCTGATTGGCTGCCCCAGGGCGTGTGCTTATCCAGATGCAAGCGGAGGGAAGCAGGTAACCCCTGATGAGGTTTGTCAGCAGCACGTCCACCGAGGTCGGCACTGTGACATCAGTACAGATCCGGTTGTTCTGGAAGTCCAGAGGAAGTCGACACTCATCCAGACCATCCAAGATGAAGACAACTTGGAACCGGTCGTATCTGCAGATTCCTGCTTGCTTGGTCTCAATAAAGAAGTAATGAAGAAGTTCAACCAAGCTGAACTCTTTCCCTTTCAGTAAATTCAGCTCTCTGAAAGTGAAGGGAAATGTGAAGTGTATGTCCTGGTTGGCTTTGCCTTCAGCCCAGTCCAGAGTGAACTTGTGTGTTAAGATGGTTTTACCGATGCCTGCCACTCCAGTTGTCATTATGGTTCTGATTGGTTGATCTTGTCCAGGTAAGGGTTTAAAGATGTCTTCACATTTGATTGGTGTTTCCTCCTTGGCTGGTTTCCTGGAAGCTGTTTCAATCAGTCTGACTCTCTGTGATGAACATCTCTGTGTAGAAGTCATTCAGATCTGTTGTTTGTCCTGCTTTAGCGATTCCCTCAAACACACGCCTGAACTTCTCCATCAGATGAGACCTGAATTTACGTTGGCACTCGACAGCAGCAGCTCCTAAATGAGAAAACCACAGAAGACATACGTTAATGGATGGTGCCGTCAAACGTCAATATTTCCTATTAAATGATATTTATTGGTTCATTACTTGACTTCTTGAACATATTTCAGGATTATTTTAATATTTCCACGGCAATATGATGGGTGGAATGACAGTAGTATTATAAATGTCTTATAACTGCTAAGTAGTGCTATCATTGTTATGTATCAGAGGAAAGAGACTGTGACAAAAAAGAGACCCACAATAACCCCACATATCTGGATCAAACCATTTAACCTGATATCCCCACAATAACCCTACATATCTGGATCAAACCATTTAACCTGAGAGACCCACAATAACCCTACATATCTGGATCAAACCATTTAACCTGATAGACCCACAACAACCCTACATATCTGGATCAAACCATTTAACCTGATATCCCCACAATAACCCTACATATCTGGATCAAACCATTTAACCTGATAGACCCACAACAACCCTACATATCTGGATCAAACCATTTACCTGATAGACCCACAACAACCCTACATATCTGGATCAAACCATTTAACCTGATATCCCCACAATAACCCTACATATCTGGATCAAACCATTTAACCTGATAGACCCACAATAACCCTACATATCTGGATCAAACCATTTAACCTGATAGACCCACAATAACCCTACATATCTGGATCAAACCATTTAACCTGTTACCCCCCACAATAACCCTACATATCTGGATCAAACCATTTAATCTGAAAGACTCACAATAACCCTACATATCTGGATCAAACCATTTAACCTGATACCCCCACAATAACCCTACATATCTGGACCAAACCATTTAACCTGATACCCCCACAATAACCCTACCTATCTGGATCAAACCATTTAACATGATACCCCCCTACATATCTGGATCAAACCATTTAACCTGATACCCCCACAATAACCCTACATATCTGGATCAAACCATTTAACCTGATACCCCCACAATAACACTACCTATCTGGATCAAACCATTTAACCTGATACCCCCTACATATCTGGATCAAACCATTTAACCTGATACACCAACAATAACCCTACATATCTGGATCAAACCATTTAACCTGATACCCCAACAATAACCCTACACATCTGGATCAAACCATTTAACCTGATACCCCAACAATAACCCTACATATCTGGATCAAACCATTTAACCTGATACACCCACAATAATCATACATATCTGGATCAAACCATTTAACCTGATACCCCAACAATAAACCGACATATTTGGATCAAACCATTTAACCTGATACCCCCACAATAACCCTACATACCTGGATCAAATCATTTAACCTGATAGACCCACAATAACCCTACATACCTGGATCAAATCATTTAACCTGATACCCCCACAATAGAAATCTCCTATGATCTAATTTAGTTCAGTTCACACTTTTCAGAAATGTGGACAGTAGAGCCCGACCGATATATCGGCGGGCCGATATTATCGGCCGATATTAGGCATTTTCCAAACTATCGGTATCGGCATTTATAATGGCCGATAAATGAATATTTAAAAAAACGGACGAAACCCCCTTCAACCATGTTATAACGCCATAACCCCTAAAACCAGCTGATCCAGCCAGATTCGGGCAGAGCGGACGAGTTATCCACGACCGCGAGCGACATGAGCAGCAAAAGCGGCCGGTGTTATGCCGAGTTCTGCCTGCCCGCCGAGAACTGCATGCACCTCGCCTAGCCTGGAAAAACAGGGGGATGCACTTCTCGGCAGCTCATATACAGCACTGCCGAATAATGCATCCACCCTGTAACTTTATTGCTGGAGATCTTTGAATCACATGGTTTTTTACCAGCTCATATTTTAGGCTGTTTTGGCTTAACAGTGTGAATTTCATACATTTAATGTTAGTGAGGCATAAATAATAGCTGATGCATTATTCAGCAGCAGCAATCAGTTCTGCCGAATAAAGCATGTACCCCTTAACAGTGAAACTTCAAATCAAAGAATGATAGGAATCAAATGGTCTTCTCAGCACCAGCTTACTTTATTTGATCGACCTAGACAGTGTGGATGACACCCCACATTCATTTTCCACATTAAAAAGCGAGGTGCATGCAGTTCTCGGCGGGCAGGCAGAACTCGGCATAACACCGGCAGTCCTTCATTTTCAATGAGTGCTGCCGACGAGGAGCGGCCGGCGCCGCGGCGGCGCCAGCATCCAGCGCGACGCGGAGAGTTGAAATTAGTTTAACTTTATGCAAATGAGCGGCGTCGGCGCGAAGCAGCACCCCGCTACACTTCACGCCACTGTCCTATTTCACAGCGTCGCCGCGCATCAAGTGCCGCCGAAAAGGCGCTTTTTTCTTTAGTTTTCCTTCTGTTCTGGAGACGACTATATTCCTATGAGTACTACGGGCACTTTATAATGCTTTATCTCCATTTCTGTTATTTTGATTACTAAATAATCAACAGGGGAAACGTGTAAATTGTTATTTGAACATGCTTGTCACGCCGGCCTGCCGAATAGCTCTACTACAAACTTGATATTGCAATGGGCGCAACCGAACTTGATGTCTGCAGTGCTGCTTGAAGCCCCGCCCCCCCGGCGACGGCAGCCAGCAGCCAGCGGCCACAGCGCCCCCTGCTGCTCATGTCTCTCGCGGTGTGACCCATCAGTGAAGTGTGTTCGCTGCATTATCCTATTATTTTAGCCAGGACTCATAAATAACTACATATAACTAATGTTAGGGAAATCTGTTTATGTTTTGTTACGTGTTTCTGGAATTTCTTTTTAAAATATATATATCGGCCGATATATCGGAATATCGGCTTTTTAAATCATCAAATATTTGTATCGGTATTGGCCTTAAAAATCCCATATCGGTCGGGCTCTAGTGGACAGTGTGCTTCGTCTTCTGAGTCTCTTCTTTTCAAAATTAAAGTCAATATTTTTCAAAATAAGAGCCTTCTCTTTTGAAACTAACAGTATCTTCTGGTATTCCAAAAAATAATTTCTTTTGTTTTATAAAATAAGAGTCTCTTACTGCCCTTTTTCACAATGAGTCTCTTACTGCTCTGTTTCAAAATAAGAGTCTCTTACCGGCCCACAGTGTGTCGGCCAGTTCCTCCTGGTTCATCTCCATCAGGCAGAGCACTGTGATGTCTACCATTCCTCTATGGCGCGCCTCCTCTGCTCCTCTTTCTTAGCGTCCTCCTCCTCCCTCTGACTCTCTGAGCATTGTGGGTAATCTAGGAAGAGACCCCTCCAGAGCTTCTTCAGCTCTTTGTCTAGGAAAGCGTGTGCATCCTCCTCAGCCCTCTGGAGCAGAACAAACATCAATGAGAACTTGACTCTGAACTCACTGAGGACATCAGAAGCATCTGTCCTAGATTCACGTCCCGCTGGTCTACAGAGGGAAGCCTGGAGACCATCAGCACCACAAGAGATGCTTTCTAATGTTCATGTAGAGCTGGAGTCAAATGTCTTGTTGGACCTTTACACACCTGGATCAGCTCTGTTGGACACACACACACACACACACACACACACACACACACACACACACACACACACACACACACACACACACACACACACACACACACACACACACACACACACACACTTCTGTTGACTTCTCAACATCCTACCAGAAGAGTCGGATGTCTGATAACAACCAACTGGTCTGATTTCATCGTCTGTTTGAAACTCCTACCTCTCCTCTCTGGAGGGGCGGCCATCTTTAAATTCAGGAGGATAATTCATAGAGTGGTCACTCTTCATGGAGACACAGCTGGGTCCAGGGGAGTCTGCTCTCTCCTGCTGGACTCTTCTAGAAATACAAGAACCAGGATTTATGGATGTTTGATTGTTGTATTTTTTATCATCCCCAATAGTTTCTTACCTTTGTTCATTACTTACTTAAACATCTTGCGTATTTTCATTAACCGGTCACTCTTCATGGAGACACAGCTGGGTCCAGGGGAGTCTGCTCTCTCCTGCTGCTCTGGGCTTCAACACAACACACACACACAGCTTTTACTCAGACTAATGATGGTGTGATGATATATCACTGCTGAGCTCTGAGATGGACAACAGTCACACACAGTTAGAGATCCTCTTCTTACCTCTTAGCTCTGCTGTGGCGGCCATGTTCCCCAGACAGAGTGGTTTTAGAGGGAGGACCCCCCTCCTCTGTCTCCTCATCCATAGTAGACTGGACTCCTGGACACACACACAACTAATGAATCACTTTATTTGCCTTTTGAACTGAGACCATTAACTACATCACACTAAACCGTTATAGACGTCATAAACCCATCAATAATTAACCCAGAGACAAAACCATACAGATTTATACAGTAGATTAGATTATTAAAAACCTTGGAGACTGTTACTGTGCTTAAACTAATACAAATGACTTGAATAAACTCACAGTACAATTAAAAGTTGGGGATGTTTGAATCCAAACATTTCACTTTGGTGAACCAGAGTCCATATAAATCCACTGCAGGGAGAAACTAATTCTTAACATTATGACCCGTGTTCCTGCATTCAAACAGCTCACAGAGAAAGAGCAGCAAACACCACACCTGGAAATGCATTGTTTTACCAAGATTAGATAACTGTAGTTTACCGATAATGTGAATAAAATATAACATGTCTAAAACTGTACCTCATCTTCTACGTGATGAAAACGTGTCCCGCCCCTTACAGTATAAAGTTATACAAGTACAAACACAAAGGAAGCAAATGAGGTTTAAATGTCTGCCAAAATCAAGTCAATCAGGGGAAAAAGATGAAAAGTGGACTCACCTTCAGGGCTCCTCACTGTGGAAGACACCGAAGGGCAAATGAGGAAGTAGACTTTGAACATCTGACTACCTCTGAAACCTTTAGGATGGGGCGTGTTTAAGGTTTATAACTGTTACCAAATAAACGACAACTATGGAGATTACTTTGATTCATAACAAATGTATGACACTATGGAGTCACATGAGTCTGTTATCACAATGCTTTTGGGTTCACAAATACTTTCAAGTTGCACACACAAATGTGTTTTATTTATTATGACAATAACTTATTTTTGAGACTGAAGATCTGTTTCTAATCCTATCAGCTTGAACCTCAGGAGGACTTCCAGCATGAACTGCAACGTGTCCTAAAGCGTCTTTACACCATCAATAAGTTACTCATGTTAACAATAAAATACTCACTACAGTAAGGAATGAAACTTCACAATAAAAGCCCACAACACAACCACACTGACCTCACTACAGTACGGACTGAAACTTCACAATAAAAGCCCACAACACAACCACACTGACCTCACTACAGTACGGACTGAAACTTCACAATAAAAGCCCACAACACAACCATACTGACCTCACTACAGTACAGACTGAATCTTAACAATAAAAGCCCACAACTTAAAGGCCATGGTGCAGGTTTAATTTTCGAATGAATTTGCGCATTTGCTTGTTGGTAATACACATTTAAACTGTTATTCATTGTATTTGATGTTGTTGGGTATCACAAAACGTAATATAGCCTAATACAAAAAAGTTGGTTTTTAGCCGTCTATATTTTAGCAGTTCGCGATTGATTCTCATTTCCCCCACAATGCATTGCATGACGTCACATCGGTGAGACGACAGACCAAAGCCCGCCGTGAGACCATTGAGAGAGACGAGTAGAGAGAGACTAGTAAGAGATTGTTCAGCAGATTATACAGATAAATACATATATATAGCCTAGATAGAGAGATAGATAGATAGACAGACAGATAGACAGCATAGAACGATAGATAAATAGATACATAGAGAGAGATAGCCAGATAGCATAGCATAGACAGATAGCGTAGATAGCTAGATAGATACACCCTCGAACCGGTATAATGCCGGGCTACTGTGCTTGTGCCGGTTGTAAACTGGACACAGCTCCATGGCTTCCCGAAGGACAAGGCAACTCTTCGACAGTGGGTCCACTTTGTCCGAGTTAGGCGGGCACATTTTTCAATGACCTCCGTCACCGCCAATACCAAGATCTGCAGCGCGCATTTCAAGGAGGACTACGACGAAGAGGATACCAGGATGGTATTACTCGGGTTGAAGACCAAGAGGCTGGCGAAGCTGATTCCGACCACCGGGCCGTCTGCACAGCACCTCTCCGCCTGCCGCTGCCACACCGAGAGGCACCAAGAAAGCAGAGCTGCTACGGTAAGCCTCACGCTAATGCACGTACTGTTTATCTGCGCGTTAGCTAACCCTGTGCATACCGTGTTCCCTCTGACACCGCCGCCACTACAGTCATGATCAGTCTGAGATTAGAAAAGCACATTTCGTGATTCATGAATATGAGCCAAAACTAAATTGTCCTGAAGTAAATGTCCAAAAGCTTGTCGTATCTAACTAGAAAGCACCATGACTAGTGTTTGTTTGGATCACTGGTGATCGTCAAGCGGCTTTCACAACAGCGCGTGTGTTTGACTATTACGGTTCTCTTATGTATTAAACGTGACTGTGTCGCTGACCCTTTTGAATTTGTTTGCGCAAGATGTTGATCGATGCTGCACAGCAGGAGACCGCGGACAGTGTCGATGTGAATGACCCCTTGCCCTCCACTTGTGACACTGGGACACAGTGCAATGTGAAGCCCCGTGGAAGGTCTCACGGTAAATGTTGTATTTTGGGTGGTCGATATGCTGTCTAAAACATACGTTTCCAAAATCTATGCATACAGGACATTTCCATACACAGATGAAATTAATACATAGCCTACATCAAAACATAACCACGTAGATTTGCCATGATTGTCATATGTTTGGGTATGTTTACTACCTCTGCCACAGCTGTGCAGGTGAACCTGAAGCCCAAGATGGTCAGTGTGGGGACACAGACCCAAACTTCCACCCCCCTCACTAGTCCTGAACAGACCGATGATGAAGATGATCCATCTGTCATCAGCGATTCATCGTGGGTGCCTGGAGGACATATGTCTGAGGATGAGGAGGAATTGTGTGAGGAGGAGCCATCTCACACCTGTGACCCCCACCAAAAGTGAGATAATTTAAAGCCAACATAGACCAACTTTGCATTTTCCTTTTTGTGTATCTGGTAGAATTGAATTCCCCCCCCCCCCCCTCTCTCTTTTTTGTTGTAGTGGCATTGACAAATTCATTGTTTGCCAAGAGGTGCTCATGAGCCTGTTTGCCCTCTGTCCGGCCTGTTGTGAGAAGTCGGATAGTAGGTTTTGTATACACAGCAAGTCATATCTGATTAGAAAATCAGAATATCTAATTAAAATTTGATAGCCCTGACTGTCTGCCCACATTCAAATTTGTCTTGCCAGTTAATTTACAATGTATGTACCAGGCTTTAGGCTGTGGGTTTACGATGCCATCATATTTGAGTGTTATACACTACTGGTCAAGTGTGTTTCATTGAAAACATTTGACCAGTAATGTACCGTACTTATTCAAAATTGAAACCTGATATACTGTTGATTACTCTTTTTTTTTTCTTTTTCTTTTTTACATATCTAGGTCTGTGCATCATGTGGCCAATACTCCACAGGAACATGGTGTCTCGTATTTCGGATCCCACAATGTGCTCCAATGCTCACATATCCCAACCAATACATTTAAACATTTATCATTCATAGAGTTACATTTATGCAAAATACCAATTAATTATGGGTGTGATAAATGCCCACAAAGTTGAAAGCTTAACTAGATACATGACAGATTGTACTTGACAGTATGGATATGATCTACATCCAAGTCCAAAGCTGTTATATAAACAGAATTTAGAATTCAAGTTTAGGCATTGTACAGATTCAAACAGACATTAATTGTTATTGCGATACATAGTCTCCCTAGAAATATTTTACAGCATAAAACTGGCTAATGCAGAACCAGCAGTTAGCTAGCAACGGCTTGGTGGTGGTTTTCTGCATGCTGCATGTTATGTTTTCTCTTTGTGTGCTGTTTATTGCTTTGTTTTTTTACTTAGTTGTTGGTGGTGGGACCTTGCTGCTCTTGTGCCTGTCTTGTGTCACTGTACCCCATGTGGTTTTTCAAGGGGTTCTGCATGCTGCATGTCTGCCTGCTGCTCATTGTGTGTGCTGTGGTTTTATTTCTTTTGTTTGTATGAAATGTCTTTTATATAATTCAACATAGCTTACCAATCATTGTACCTGGTAGTGCCTTGTCTACGGGTCCTTTTCGGATTCTGATTTTCGCACAAGATTACAATCAAGGAAATGTTGCAAAATGCTCCCTTTACATCTCCATTTGACACTTTTCCCCATAATTCCTTGTAGTATTAGTAGGAAAGGGAGTAAGGAATGATAACCCGAAAAGGACCTCTGTGTGTGCTTTTGTCTTGGGTCTTGCTCTATGTGCTTTTGATATCACTGCATGTATGTATGCATGCATATTAGTGTGTGTGTGTGAGAGAGAGAGCTGACCCTCGGGTAAGACCACACTATTACATGTTGACCACACTTAAATACATGTTGATTTTTTTTGTGCCTAACCATTTTTTGAGATTTGTTTACTTTATCAGGAACTTTCCAACCTGTCTCTTTGTTCAGTAATATACTTGGGATAAACTAATAAACTGTTTTCATTGGAATGTACGTGTTCTGTGTATTTTATCACATTTTAAGGGCCGTTGAGCGATCACAACAGAACAAGCATGACATAATTCTTGAACTGAAAAATACTTGATTTTATTCATGTGCCAATATGGTTTTTATTCATTGTCATCCAAATGAGGCCATTGAAAGCCATGATAGGTCTCATCACCACTCTGAAATTGTAGCCTGATGGTTGAAACCAGACAGGAGGGTAGAGGCTTCCTTCTATGAACACCGAGAACGCCATAAGGCCAGCGTATAGCCTGCCTGTACGCTGTGTACCGGTATTGCCTAGGGATAAGTAGGTTGGAAACTTAATTGTATACCTGTTTGTCATGCATGTTTATGCAACACATCTCTAGTCTAGTAATGGCAAAGCAAACATAAACAATGAACATACTCGTGCCTGCTGGCTTGAAGGGGACCATGATCCTACCTGAAATGTGAGTAGGCTCTTTAGCACAAACGGATTCAGGCAGCATGCCTCAAATCCTGGATGCTGAGTTAGGCACGTTACATCTGCTGGCCGCGGGGTGAGCTCCGCGACCAAAACGCACTCACTTCCCTACAACACAAGCTCTCCACCACAGTTTCCATGGGACGACACCGCCCGCACAGACACGCTTACTACTCTCTCCCTCTCCCGGTAAGCAGTACCCTGATGGGAAAAAAGTGTTATTGTATGCACTGCTGTTCATAGACCGCTCCAGCGCTCGTTGCTGCGATCTAAATGGTAGCTAGCGACTGACCAGGACACTTCGCCAACTCTCCACTCATTCTCCTCTGACCATGCATTTCATTGTCTTTGACGGCCATCGGCTCTCATTCGCCCTCACTTCTGACCGGTTTGAAATTACATGGCTGTGGGCCATCATAAATGTTATTTGTGGGTCTTGCCACCTCTTCCTCATCCCAGTTAGACGCCATAGTTCCACCACGTCTCCCTCACGTGACGTCATCGCCGAACTGCGCTAAAAATAACCGTTACGACCAAAAACTACACTTTAACACAATTTTGGAGACATTTCTAACTTTATATACATATCTTGAGTGCTTTATGTACCCATTAATCGAAAGTGGTGTTTAACCTGCACCATGGCCTTTAACCACAACGACCTCACTACAGTACAGACTGAAACTTCACAATAAAAGCCCACAACTTAACCACAACGACCTCACTACAGTACAGCCTGAAACTTCACAATAAAAGCCCACAACACAACCACACTGACCTCACTACAGTACGGACTGAAACTTCACAATAAAAGCCCACAACACAACCACACCTACCTCACTACAGTACAGACTGAAACTTCACAATAAAAGCCCACATCACAACCACACTGACCTCACTACAGTACGGACTGAAACTTCACAATAAAAGCCCAAAACACAACCATACTGACCTCACTACAGTACAGCCTGAAACTTCACAATAAAATGTAGTATTTTTAGTTTAGAAAATGAGTGGCTTCCTAGAGTCATGTGATCATACTTCATCATTATTAGTGTTCGTGTTAGAGATAAAACAGACCAAAGGTTTGATAAAGTGATAAAACCAACAGTCCACTGGTGTCAGCACTGAGGGTTGTATAGTGAAACGTGTTACTGCCCGGGTATAAAGCACTGCTGGACTTTGTCTAGTACTAAGTACAAAGTACAAATACAAGTACAGAACCGCTTCTTTTGTTTTACTGCTTCTTCTCCACGCTGTCATAAACACCATCGGTCAGACAAGGAAACACACCTGGAACCCAGTAATGGCCGTCTGCTGAAGTTCAGAAAACAATTATATTATTTTTAACTAAAGACGATTCTTGTACACACATCACAAACATTCAAATGACAGTCTGCCAAACACACAACATTACAACATATTCAAGAGATGGGCAAGAGGGTCTAAACACCTCAAATAAGCACAACATATACAAAGGGATGTACCAGGCCTATACACCTACCAAATATATTTTTCAAGAAAATGTGAGTTGTGGAGTGTGTGGCTGGTGGCTCCAGGGCGTCTTCAGGCTGCAAGAACGATGGTTGTAGTTAACAATAATGTAATGATGTAAATAGTAACGTATAAAATAGGCATATGAATTCTATCACTCTTGAAAACAATACAAACAATAACAGTATTTATTTATACAGCAACGTATGCCCAGTTATCAAAGTGTTGAAGCATTTATTCACAGAGATACAGACACAACCTACATTGACCATTGTCATGAAATCAATGACAATGCACAGGTAAATGTCTCTTACTTGTCTGTTGGGTTGCTGTCTTTAGCTGTGGTCCTCTGGAGGTCTATTCACACAGGTGCAGACACCTACTTTGACCATTGACAGGAAATCAACGACAACCGCCAACACTGATCACTGCATGAGCAGCTTCAAAGTATAAAGACGGACACAGCTCAAACCGATCTGCTGCCTAAGGCTACATCCACACTACTACGTTTCAGTTCTCCGTCCACACTAGCGTTTTAGCACCGTATCAGAAAGAATCTCCGTCCATACTACCACACCTGAAAACGCATGGTCATGTGACATGTGCCTTTTCAGAGGCGGAGACGCTGTGAAATAGGACTAGGGTGGCCAGACGTCCGGCGTTAGGCCTGATCGTCTGGTTTTTCAATGATGAACTAAAAAAAAAAAATACATGCTTTCGTCTTGGTCGCGATCCACATGAAGCTTTTTATTATCATAGCCACTTTTTATTATTGTTTTAGGTTATTGTTTTATAGGGACAAACATTGAAAACGTTTAGGCCTGTATGTTCTGTGCGCTTGCACTTTGAGGCAGTGTTTTTTCTATTTTCTATGTTAGTGTTGTTAAGGGCCAATAAAGCTGTTTTTCATATCTAGTCACCATGACTGTGGACACATTTGTATGTGAACATGTGATACACTACGCCTCCCCCCCCCCCCCTGAGGTGTCCTCCTTTTCACAGACTCATATCTGGTCACGCTAAATAGGACACTGGCGTGAAGTGTAGCGGGGCGGCGCGTCGACAGCGCCGGCGGGCCCTGCCGCCGCCAGTGTGGGGGTTGTACATAGAAAATAAAAGGGGCGGCTGTTCTGACGCGCGCCGTTCGGCGGCGGTGTGTTTTGGACTTAAAGCGTTGAAGGCGGCGGAAAACAGATTGGGAGTCATCGCAAAGCAAATACGGCGACATATTGGAGCGGTACCGAGAGCATTATCCATCGCGGAGCAAGAAATGGCAATGGTAAAGGAGTACCCACACAAGAAGGATTAAATGACAACAGGTATGTCTGACTAATAAGACCCAATCAATTTGATAAATACAGCGTGTCCTCCCGTGTTTCAGCCGGGTCGACATACTGCGGGGGCTTGGAAGAAAAAAAAAACACGTGTGTGTGCGCGTGTACGGCGGGTTTTAACACACCACCGTGGACCTGTATTTGAGATTCAAAACGGCGAATCTTACCAGAAGCAGTTCCCGTGTACCGCCGCCATCATAAATCACTGTTTTCCCGTGTACCGTGATCAACGGGGAAGAGCGGATCGGCGGTGACCAATAGGAGTCCTCTTGTATCCGCCGTCCAATCAGACGACGGATATCTGTAGGGTTTGCCTGACAACAGCCCGAGAAAATTCGCGCCAGTCAAAATGACCAATAGGAGTCCTCTTGTATCAACTGTCAATAGATGACGTCATCAACCGTTATTAGATCACGCGCACACGCGCGCGCGATGACAGCCCCCCCCCCCCAGGCTGAGGCAGACAGAAACGTTGAGAAAAAGAGCGATTTTCTGCCTCTGCACTGGTCTCACATTTGGGCTTATTCTGACAAAACGGTAGCACCTATCAGAAAATAAACAAGACCATCATCACTGTAAGGACTTACTGAATGATTTGGTGTTCCTACAGTGTTTCTACAGTAAATATTGTGGACACACTTGCAAGTTTAAAACAGGGGTCCGTTCTGCTTCTCTCTGAAAATATTTGTATTGGAGTCGATGAGGAGCAGAGACAGACTGGCCGCACTTAGAGGCTGCTAATTCAAATTCTGTAAGTCTCTCTGATTTTTTTAGCACATTGTGAGAGACAGAACAAGATTGTCTACAAATCTGGAAAAAATCACGTGTGTAGAGTGTAAATTGTGGCCAGGAGCAGCGTGGAAAGAGAAGAAATCTGGAATTGTTTTGGGCTCTCTCCCACTCTAACCAATGATTTCATGCACTCTGACGCGAACATTCCTCGCAATACACACCCATTATAATCTCATAATTTCTCCCAAAATGATCATGGTCATTGATCAGTGATTGATTAAAAACTATATGACGTATCAAAACGTGGAATAATACACCAAATACACAAGACTTGTGTCTGCTGTTTAAAGTGCAAATGGAGTCTCTAGGTGAAAGTATGCCGGAGCAGCAGACAGCAGTAGGCAGTACGAAAAGTCTTCGTTTTTTTACCTCCTCCCATTCATTTTCTATGGGAAATATTTCGCAGTTTTTCACAACTTAACGTCGCGAGAAATTCATATTATTTTAAGAAAAGCAACAGCACACCGATACCGATGAAAGACGCACATTTTGATATATAATTTGTAGTAGCAAATCGAAATTTGCCCAGAAGAGGAATAATAATAATAAAGATAAGAAAAAAATCCACAGTATAACAGTAGTGCTCGGTGCGATTGCCTGTGGCCCTAATAATAAGGCCCATTGTGTTGTCTTATCATAATGGAAAGACCGATGCCATTTGAGGGGATTGATGAAGAAAACATGTTTAATAAAGTTAGTCATGATTTATTAAATGGGATACTCCTATGACACCTTATGGAAAAAAGGTCATACAGGGAAAAGTGTCTCGTCTCGGAAGTTAAATAGTTTTCTAAATGGTGTGTGTTGTAAATCTGGTGGCAGATGTTGTCCCTGTAACTACTGCAGCGATGTCTCCGTGGGACGGAGGATGTGATAGACATAACCACGCCAAAGGGTTTCAGCCTGGATTATTCCTTGAAACATTTATCATCACTGCAGCCATCACTTGTTTCTGTATTATCAATTTGGTGTGTGGGGATAAAATCAGACGTTAAACATGAATGATGGCTGTAGTGAACAAGGAGTGTTTTAAGAAGAGTTTAATAGCGTGAGTGGACACACGCCTCTCACCTCATGCTGTACATATTTGACATGAGTGCATCCTGTTATCACCATGACCATTAGATTATAACGGTACTTTATGAATCATAATGAAACATATTGCATTGTTCACTATAACTCTACTCTCACAGGACAACAGGAAGTGAATAGTGAGGTCCTCCACACACTGATGAAGTGGTGAATGGAGACTCCACTGTTGTGTGTGGGGGGACGTGTTGGAGGACATGTCTCCAGAGGACTGAGCCCCCGGTCCCAGAGCCACCAGTGAGTCCAGGAAGAGCCGGCGGGAGGGACCGAAGACCGGGCCCACGTCAGGGGGCAGGACCCCATAGAGACCTGCTGGGATCCAAGGGGCTGGAAGGACATCCAGGTGTGCTGCTAGGAGAACCAACAGAGAGCTCTGGAGAAACATCTGCTCAGCTTGGAGGATCTCCACTGAACCAACGGGAAGGATCATCCAACCCACGACAACATCCAGTTGGACCCGCTGGTTTCTTCCCATGATGCTTTATGAGCCAACACAACACAACAGTAGTCCTTACATGCACACAATAAACACCAGGACTCAATAATACAGTAGCAGACGTTACAAACCTCAACAGGTGCACATCTCTTTAACACCTGACCATGTTGTGCTGCCGTGTTCCCAACACACGGATCAATATTCACTTGAAATCCTTCACAACATGAACACCAGCAGCTTCTCCACACACCGCATTCATGGATATAATATTCATCTGCTTTGAATCAGCTTACATGTTAGGCTCATCAAAATAAAAACTGATATCTGAGCTCTTCAGGACCAACATGTTGTAAAGATATCAAACACATTGGAGTACAAATTGTATTTTTAGATTCAACATCAATCAATACTTCAAATACATTTCAAATTAGAAATTCAATCTTCTTTAAGTCACTTCCTTTCATGGTGAAAAATAAATCAATAGATTTGATAAAGGCAAAGGTTGTAGCTTGCTCATGAATATTCATTTCTCTGATAGGCTGAGACGCGACCTGCCACGCGGTAATCAATACAATAATGAACCGATCATCAACAATAGGTAATCAATACAATAATGAACCGATCAACAATAGGTAATCAATACAATAATGAACCGATCAACAATAGGTAATCAATACAATAATGAACTGCTCATCAACAATAGGTAATCAATACAATAATGAACCGATCATCAACAATAGGTAATCAATGTAGATATGTCCCTTTATTCATGTCAGAAATATCACCAAATATATATTATATATTACATGATTATACATTATATATATTATATATATTAACTGATTTTATATTTTATATTAACTGATTATATATTTTATATTAACATAATTAACAGATGTGAGCTCATTTTTGCTTGTGATGTTTGGCGGTGAGATGATGAGGATCATAAACTACAACCCACACAGTGACACTGAGGAACCAGGACCAGACCTGAACCAGAACCCAGGGAAGAGGTCCTCCTGGGTGAATGTGGTCCTGAAGGTGTGGATGAGTGTCAGTGTGTGTGAGGACCCTCCTACACCTGGGGACACTCTGTAGAAGGACAGAGAGCCAGCAGGCCGGTCCACATACACTCCTACTCTGGTGGAGCGAGGGGGGGGGAGACGGATGGGTGTTACACTACTGTTGTAACAGACAGAGTAACCACCATCATCATCACAATGAAGACACCAGGACTTGTTGTTCCTTCCAAGCCAGCTGTCACCACCCCTTCCTCTCCTTGTGATTCCTCTGTATGTCACTCCTATATCAACATCTCCTCTCCTCTCCACCTCCCAGTAACAGCGGCCAGTCAGACCCTCTCTACACAACACCTGGACCCAGTAGTCAAATCTCTCTGGGTGGTCAGGATGAGACTGAACCTCTTCAACCCTCATCACCTTCCTGTGGTCCTCAGACAGAGAGAGACGTCTGTGGGCTGTGTTTGGGTCCAGTGTGAGTCCACAGGCATCTGACGGGAGAACAAGACATGATTAGGGGCTGAAGGTCCATTCCCGGTTTTCCGGTCTGGTCCGGTGCACCGGCCTAAACCGGTTTGATGTGATGCAAACCGACTGAACCGGCATTTGTCATGAAGAGACCGATCCAAAAGTCTCCCAGATCCAACTTGTATTGTGTTAGTAATCAGCAGGATGAGCAGGTGATGAACATGATGTGATGTTTAGTGGATGGTGATAGGAAATAAAAACCCCATGTGTCACTGAGTGGTTGATAGTTGATCACTATCCTCTCTCCTCCTTCTCTAGTGGACCACAGGGTCCAGGACTTAAGACTCAAGTGGACACCTAGTGGTCTCATCCGGTACACCGGTCCGGTGGCTTCACATCCAACCGCTTGGACTGTTTATACACCGACCGTACCATAGAACTGGTTCATACATACTATACATACATGTACATGTACACATACATACGTACACATACAGGCTGGAAATGAAGTGTTCATACCATAGAACTGGTTCATACATACTATACATACATGTACATGTACACATAAGTACATATAAATACATATACTACTAAACATCATGGTAACATTCATCATACATACACCACACACACATGTGAATATATGTACACATACGTGCACATGAGTACACATACATATATACACACACAAGCATGTAATGGCAGTAAAGTACAATTTCTTCAGGAGTTGAAGGTTTTCTACTTATCATTATAATTATTATAATCATATTATATTTTATTATTATAAAAACAGCATCACTCCTGATAGAAATATTATTCTAGTTCAAATCTAATATGAAAGTCTTGTATCATTAATCATGTTATTGTAATTATAATGTTATGTCTAATATAATAACATGTATTAAATCATTATAATAATAGCAACAATAATAGCATTTTATCATATTCTGAATATAAAATACACATATAATTACTGGGATTAATAATGTTAGTAATAGCATAATTATTATGTTCTCTTATGTCTAATATAATAATGATAGCAATACTACTACTACTTCTACTACTACTACTAGTAATAATAATAATAGCAACAATATATTAATAATGACTTCAGAAATATTATTATAATAGTAAATAGGCCTTATAATAAGTTTGATGCTGATAATAAAAATAACAACATTTGTATAATAGAATACACATAATAACTCTGATTAATATTGTTAGTATGATGATGATTATGATATGAGCATGTCTAATAATAACAACAATACTACTAATTAAAGCTCCAAGGAGCTGTGTGCGGGACCTCGCCGAGTCCGTCGGGGCGTGTCGTGGATAGTTAGTTAGTTGAAATATGAGGCGAAAATTGAAGAATGACAAAAAATTAAAATACAAATATCTGACTTCCGGTGGGTTTTGGGGTATGGGTCCAAGAGGCTTTCTTGTAGGTCTTGGACTGTTACACATGCATACCGAGTTTCATACATTTCTGTAAAATAGGTGTTTTTGTTATTCCCTGTAGGGGGCGCTACAAACACGACAAACACGATTTTTGGTACGTGAGCTCCGGGCACCATTCTACACGTGTCCTGTGAATTTCATATTCATAACTATTACGGTCTTTGTACATATTACGGTCTTCGTACAGTGATTTACCCTGCCATTAGAGCGCCACCTAGTGGCGGAATTTTTTTCTCCTTTTGAATTGAGCCTCAGGGGGCCATGTGCTATCATCGTACTAAGTTTAGTTGCAATCCCACATGTCGATGTGGAGATATAAAGTTATTAATTTTTAAGAGCGCCACCTAGTGGTCTTCCTAATGTGCGACACGAAAGTGACGCATATAATATAGGAGCGGGCAGGTCCCCCGACAAGTTTGGGAAATAAAAAAGACTTTTCGTATATATTCAGGGTATGAAAAACACAGGGAATCAGCTGAAAAATAATAATAAACAAAGCAATTTCAATAGGGACCGATCCAGTGAAACTGGAAGGTCTCTTCTTCCCCCCTTAGGTCTTCTTCCCCCCTTAGTGTAATGCTAATGAACCTGGCCTTGGCCATGGCCAGGTCACTCCCCTCACCTTTTGTCTCCCTTGTTGTTACTGCCCACGATGTGAAAGTGTCCCTCTAAGAGTCATGTCCACCCATTGTCTCTCTGAAGAGGTTAATGCTCCCATGCGTTTTCCCATGATCAGGACTTCAATCAAGTACTTGAACTTGGACTTCAATGAAGTGTCCATCTAAATAGTGAGTGTGTTGTGATCCAACTAAACAGACACTTACACTTCTGTACACCTGGTTTCAGCCTCCCCACTCCACCATGCTCCACACTGGGGGGGAAACACAGTGAGAGCAGCATGTTGGCTTTAAACATGGAAACATTCACCTTCATCATCTGCTGGATCATCACTTTCTACACAACATGAGTTACAGTTACACTTCATCTAGCAGGCGGCTGAATCCTTGGAGGAGACATTGTCTCACTGAGTGGTGAGCTGTCCTCTCCATACCTGAGAGTGTCCAGTCTCCAGCCTGGATCCTCCAGTCCAGCAGAGAGCAGCGTAACTCCTGAGTCTCCTGCAGGGTGATTGTAGCTCAGGTCCAGCTCTCTCAGATGGGAGGGGTTGGAGCTCAGAGCTGAGGCCAGAAAAGCACAGCCTTCCTGTGAGACCATGCAGCTAGACAAGCTACACACACACACACACACACACACACACACACACACACACACACACACACACACACACACACGGATGTAATGGATGTAAATCTTTTAGAGGTCTTCTGATGAGGAGCCTTGTGGTGGGACTGTTTGCACATTGAGTCCAACTGACCTGAGAGTCTCCAGTCTACAGTGTGGACTCCCCAGTCCAGCAGAGAGCAGCTTCACTCCTGAATCCTGCAGATAATTGGTACTCAGGTCCAGCTCTCTCAGACTAGAGGAGTTGGAGCTGAGAACTGAGGCCAGAGCTTCACAGCACAACTCTGACAGATGACAGCCATTCAGCCTTTCATGAACAACAGATACAAACATTAATTATTATAGGTTTCATGGAAATCACAGAAATATGTTTTATACATCATGCAAAACTGCAAATAGTGTAGCGACTCGGGGTGACCCGAATATTCGACTATTCGACGATTCGATCGAAGGAGTCTGATTCGACTGCCAATCTCAGAGTCGAATCGTCGGCAAAACACCGGATCATTCCACTCGGCTATAGGCGGTGCTGAATGTCTGATTTTACATATCGTTTATTTCTCCCAATAAATCATGATATATAGCCTATTGTTGTATAAATGGAGCGTCAGCGGAAGCGTCAGCCCTCCTGTGTAGCCCCATCCTGTGAAGACCCACTCGTGTAAAGACAAGTGAGTCTACCTGTGCGAGTCCACCGAGCTAGGCCACCAACAAGGCAACCTGTGCTCTTGCCATAGCACATCAACCTCTACACTAAGATGTGCCTCAAGACAATCTCCGTGATCACCGGTGTCCGCAATCATCATTACCGCCACCACTCGCGGCAAAGAAATGTATCCTACCTCAAGTCACTTCAACAAGCCACACCTCCACGTGCCTCCTTCTCCGTTGGATTGTGGAACTGCCAGTCTGCAGTAAACAAAGCTGACTTCATCTCTGCATATGCTACTAACCAAAGTCTGGATCTTCTGGCTCTAACTGAAACTTGGCTAAAGCCTGAAAACACCGCTACCCCGGCTGCGCTATCTTCAAACCACGCATTCTCTCACACCCCCCGCCCATCCAAGCGAGGAGGTGGAACGGGCATCCTCATCTCCAACAAATGGAACTTCAAGACTCTTCCGACTGAACATAACTACGTATCATTTGAGTATCACATTATCTTGATTACGGCCCCGATTAAAATCTCTGTGGTTGTCATCTACCGTCCACCAGGACAGCTAGGTGACTTTGTGGATGAGCTAGACACACTTCTGTCTTCCCTCCCCGAGCTAGACTGCCCGCTACTCGTCCTAGGTGATATGAACATCCACCTGGACAAATCCTGCTCCGAGGACTTCCTGTCTCTCATAAAAGCATTAAACATAGAACTGGTCCGCAGCCCCCCGACCCATAAAGGTGGCAAACAACTTGACTTAATTCTCACCAGAGACTGCAAAGCTGACTGTCTGCTGGTCACGCCTTTACACACGTCTGACCACTTCTTCATCCGCTTCTCTGTCTGCCTCCCGGAACAGCCCCCTGCTCCTACACCAATGATCTCATTCCGCCGCAATCTCAGGAACCTGCTACCCGAGCAGTTTGCCTCCGCTGTTGCCTCCGTGCTGCCTCCTCTTAGCACATTGGAATCACTAGAGGTTGATGCTGCTACAGAGTCCCTCAGCTCTACACTGAGCTTGTGCTTGGATAGCCTGTGTCCTCTATCCACCAAACCTGTACGCTCTACCCAGCCCCGCCCATGGCTGACTGATACCATCCGCAAGTTGCGCTCCACCCTCAGAGCTGCAGAAAGAAAATGG
Source organism: Merluccius polli (assembly GCA_030340625.1). Lineage (NCBI taxonomy): Eukaryota > Metazoa > Chordata > Actinopteri > Gadiformes > Merlucciidae > Merluccius > Merluccius polli. The sequence continues at coordinate 123,925 of JAOPHQ010004002.1, forward strand.
CACAAAACCAGTAATCCTGAAAACCTCAAGGATCTCCAGGCTCTTCTTGTCTCCTTCTCTACTACCATCACTACTGCAAAAACTGCTTACTACAATGACAAAATCAGCAGTACCACTGACTCACGGAAATTATTTTCCGCCTTCAAAACACTGCTCAATCCGCCTCCGCCTCCGCCTGCTACAAACCTCTCAGCTGACAACTTTGCGTCATTCTTTACTGATAAAGTAGCTAAGATCAGCAAAACATTCTGTGACCCGCCCAGCCATCATAGCCCATCGCAGCCCATCAAAGCCCATCGAAACCCACCCCAGCCCAGCCCAGCTCCTCCCCCGATCAATGGTGTATCTCTCGCCTCATTTACTCCTCTCACTGAGAGCGAGGTATCAAAACTACTCACTGGTAGCCGTCCTACTACCTGTCCACTGGACCCAATTCCTACAAAACTCCTACAAGCCATAGCCCCCACTGTGGTGCCATCAATCACATGTGTGATAAACGCTTCACTTGCCTCTGGGATCTGTCCATCCACTTTCAAACAGGCAAGGGTTATGCCGCTTCTTAAAAAACCCTCACTCAACCCCGCCCAGGTTGAGAATTACAGACCGGTGTCTCTCCTCCCCTTTCTATCTAAGACCATAGAAAGGGCGGTCTCAAAACAAATCACCGACTTCCTCACTCAGAACGAGCTGCTCGACAGGAACCAGTCGGGATTCAAAAGCGGCCACTCCACGGAAACAGCTCTGCTATCCGTAACAGAAGCTCTAAGAACAGCTAGAGCTGCGGGCCAGTCCTCCGTACTGATCCTTCTAGACCTATCAGCTGCCTTCGATACGGTCAACCACAGCATTTTACTATCTATACTCTCAAACATGGGCATCTCGGGCACATCACTATCTTGGTTCCGATCCTACCTCTCTGAGCGCTCCTTCATGGTGTCATGGCAGGGACATACATCCTCGTCCCAAAGCCTCGGTACAGGGGTCCCCCAAGGCTCGGTACTGGGGCCTCTTCTCTTCGCCATGTATACTACTTCACTGGGCCAGATCATCCGCTCTCATGGCTTCTCGTACCACTGCTACGCAGATGACACGCAGCTGTATCTGTCATTTCAGCCAGATGATCCTACCGTCTCAGCACGAATCTCGGCATGCCTCTCCAACCTATCTGTCTGGATGAAGGATCACCACCTTCAACTTAACCTGTCCAAGACTGAACTCCTGGTTATCCCAGCCCAGCACTCAATCAAACACAACATCAACCTAAACTTTGCCTCTACCACGGTTGCTCCCACCAGGATGGTGAAAAACCTGGGCGTCATGATTGACGATCAGCTATCCTTCAAGGACCATATCGCCTCGACTGCCAGGTCGTGCCGCTTTGCACTCTACAACATACGGAAAATCAGACCGTACCTGAACCAATATGCTACCCAACTCCTGGTACAGGCCATGGTCATATCCCGCCTCGACTACTGCAATGCCCTCCTAGCTGGCCTACCAGCTTGCTCAATTAATCCACTGCAAAAAGTCCAGAACGCGGCGGCGCGTTCGGTCTTTAAGCAACCTAAAAGAGCACACGTCACGCCTCTGCTCACTGACCTACACTGGCTACCGGTGGCTGCCCGAATCAAACACAAGTCACTGTCTCTTGCCTACAGAGTGATTTCAGGGTCTGCGCCTACCTACCTAAACTCAATCATAATGGCTTACACCCCCGCCCGGGCGTTGCGCTCATCACAACAGCACCGACTGGCCTCGCCCTCCTTAAACACAAGGCGATCTCAGTCGAGATCATTCGCATCTGCAGTTCCCCAATGGTGGAACAAGCTACCAGTTGCTACAAGAGCAGGGGCGTCCCTCCCTGTCTTCAAGAAGCTCTTAAAAACCCTTCTCTTCCGAGCGCACCTGAAACCATGTTGAATAATGAAGCCATGATGCTCACTTTGTTCACTGTTATTGAAGCTATGTTGATCACTCTTATGCTATTGAAGTTGAATCGCCTTTGTCTTTATTGCTCTTGATTATATTGAAACTTGACTATGTCCTCAATTGTAAGTCGCTTTGGATAAAAGCGTCTGCTAAATGTAATGTAATGTAATGTAATAAATATCAAGTGCAAAACACACTGCCGCCGCAGCGGCGCGGCGCGTCTATGACACAAGCCCCGCCCCTAGCACTCATAGGAAGCGTCACGCTGCGGCGCGTCAACAGGAATATCGTCGTCTCCGGAGCAGAAGGAAAACTAAAGAAAAGAAAAAACCGCCTTTTCGGCGGCACTTGGCGCGCGGAGACGCTGTGAAATAGAACAGTGGCGTGAAGTGTAGCGGCACGCCGCTGCCGCCGCCGGGGTGGAGGTGCACATAGAAAATAATAGGGGTGGCTGTTTTGACGCGCGCTGTTCGGCGGCGGTGTCCAAAACACACCGCCAATGTGGCAAATGCGAATATGGATCAACATGGACGTCGTTAGACCACCTGGGCCTTCGAGGCTACAGCCCCGGATCTTTTGGGAATAGCCCCGGATCTCTGTGCCGTGAAATAAAAAATACCCCCCCCCGCGCCGGTCGCCGGTCCGCGGTGTGTGACGATCGCGCACCCCCCCCCCCCCCCGTCGGAGAAAATTGCTACAGCACCAGATCATTTCAATTGCTAGCGACGTCCATGTGGATCAATGAGCAAAAAAAAGAAAACAACGTGATTCGACGATCAGTCGACTATAGGCAAGATTGACGAATCAGATTCGACTATGTAAATTCTTAGTCGGGGACACCCCAGTAGCTACTAATCACTTTAAAAACAAAGATAAAAATACAATATTGAAGACAACTCTTCATAAAAATATTGATATAACATGACTCAATACTGAAGCATTACATTTGTCACATTGAATCCAACTGACCTGAGAGTCTCCAGTCTACAGTGTGGACTCCCCAGTCCAGCAGAGAGCAGCTTCACTCCTGAATCCTGCAGATCATTGGTACTCAGGTCCAGCTCTCTCAGACTAGAGGAGTTGGAGCTGAGAACTGAGGCCAGAGCTTCACAGCATCTCTCTGACAGATTACAGACATTCAGCCTTCCATGAACAATAGATACAAAAATTAATTATTATAGATTTCATGGAAATCACAGAAATATCTTTTACACATTATGCAAAACTGCAAATATTGTAGCTACTAATCACTTTAAAAACAAAGATAAAAATACAATATTGAAGACAACTCTTCATAAAAATATTTATATAATATGACTCAATACTGAAGCATTACATTTATCACATTGAGTCCAACTGACCTGAGAGTCTCCAGTCTACAGTGTGGACTCCCCAGTCCAGCAGAGAGCAGCTTCACTCCTGAATCCTGCAGATCATTGGTACTCAGGTCCAGCTCTCTCAGACTAGAGGAGTTGGAGCTGAGAACTGAGGCCAGAGCTTCACAGCAGAACTCTGACAGATGACAGCCAGTCAGCCTTCACACACAATAAATAATGTTAGGAACTTGTCAGGACCCGTTAGGGTTGTTTAGTGTTAGATTCTGTCCTGTCTTGTTTATTTCCTGTTATTTTTGTGAGCTGTCAATCATCCCCCTCTCCCTGTTGAGTTTCCTGTCTATGATTACCCTGATGTCTCTCACCTGTGTGTCGTTGTCTCCCCAGCCCTTGTGTACTTAAGCTGTGCTTTCCCACCCCTCTGTGCCAGATCGTCTTGTCTGTTTCCAGTGAGCGTTTCCAGCATTTCTTCCTTGTGATTCCTAGACTTCCCGAGTAATTGACCCTGTTTTGTTTGACCACGAGTTAGCCCAGCGTTTTTGATACCTCTGCCTGTTAACTGATCCTCCGGTTTTCGACCCTGGAATAAAACGACCTCCCTTTTTGCCACTCGATTGTCTGTGCCTCTGCTTCGTGGGTCCTCCTGCACTGATCTTTACAGAACTGGGAGGAAATGTTTCATTCATGTGCATGAATCACATCTTTAAACCACAACTATGTGGTGGAAAATGTTGAATATTGAATATTATATTGTATATTATTATAACTTTTATATTCTAGTATTATGTACCGTATTGATCCGAATATAAGACGACCCTGAATATAAGATGACCCCTCTTTTTCAAGACCCATATTTGGAAAAATACTTTTTATTTGGGCAAAATTTCATTTGCATAAAAAAACGTCACTGTTCTATGCCATAGAACAGTGCAATTAAACAACACGTTCTCATCCCAACTCGTAATATACCGACGATTTGTCACGCCCCTAGACGTCTGATACTGACGCAAAAGGTACCCTCCCGCATCTGTTTGAAACGATCTGGGTTCTCATAAACCCGTTTGCGGTGGTAAGAGACGAGCAGAGTCTTACAGCATCCGCTCGCAGAGCAGAGTCTACTGCGTCCACAGTCTACTGTGAAACAATTCACTCCAAAAAGGGTTAGGGTTATGGTTATGGTTAGGGTTAGGGTTAGGGTTATGGTTATGGTTAGGGTTAGGGTTAGCGTAATCTGTCACCGTGACCGGGTTATTATTGGAGTGAATGGACGCTGTAGACTCTTACCACCGCGAACGGGTTTATGAGAACCCAGATCGTTTCACACAGACGCGGGAGGGTACCTTTTGCGTCAGTATCAGACGTCTAGGGGCGTGATGACAAATCGTCGGTATATTACGAGTTGGGATGAGAACGTGTTGTCAACCGAAACCGTCAAGTCTAAATCATGCGATAGGCGCGCATGATGACGACATCCTCACAGCATGCACACCGGCTGTGTGTGGACTCGGATCTGCGGCTGAGTCCGCAGCCGGATCCGCGGGTCCGGTGCTGGGTCCGCAGCTGGCGGGTCCGGTGCTCCCGTTGACAATCGCGCACCCCCCCCCCACCCCCCCTTGACAATCGCGCCCCCCCCCCCCCCCCCCCGTTGACAATCGCGCCCCCCCCATTGACAATCGCATGCATCCCCCCCCCCCCCCCCCCCCCCCCGGCGACCCGCGCGTCCTGCTCAGACTGGGACGAGCGGATCCCGGATCCCATGCCCCAATGCCCCGGGACGGAGATGGGGACTCTGTCCTGTCTAGAGCACCGTCTTTCGGATGAGACGTTAAAACCTTAGACCCCGAATATGAGACGAGGCGTCATTTTCAGGCATTTTTCAAGGGAAAAAATATCGTCTTATATTCGGATCAATACGGTATATTGTGTTGTGTGTATTGTAATACATGTTATTGGTGAACCTACAGAGATGTTTTGTATATTATTATAACTTTTATATTCTAGTATTATGTATATTGTGTTGTGTGTATTGTAATACATGTTATTAGTGAACCTACAGAGATGCTTTGGAGGCTTTGACCACTGGCAGCAGCCTCAGAAGAGCCTCCTCTGAAGCAGAGTATTTCTTCAGGTCAAACACGTCCAGCTCCACTTCTGATGTCAGTAAGATGAAGACCAGAGCTGACCACTGAGCAGGGGAGAGAGATGCTGTGGAGAGACTTCCTGATGTCAGGTAATGTTGGATCCCCTCCACTAGAGAACGGTCGTTCAGCTCATTCAGACAGTGGAACAGATTGATGCTTCTCTCTGGAGAGAGATCTCCACTTATCTTCTCCTTGATGTAAGACACTGTTCCCTGATTGGTCAGTGAGCTACTTCCTGTCTGTCCCAGCAGACCTTGTAGGAGAGTCTGATTGGTCTCCAGAGAGAGGCCCAGGAGGAAGCGGAGGAACAAGTCCAGGTGTCCGTTCTGACTCAGTAAGGCCTTGTCCACAGCACTCTGGTAGAGGAAAAGGACCTTGGGTTTCTTTCTAAAAAGAATAGACCACATGGACCGTGGTTTTTCTGAGAGCAGATTGACACCAGTGTTTCTGAAGGACAGAAAGACATGAAGGGCAGCCAGAAACTCCTGGATGCTCAGATGGACAAAGCAGAAGACCTTGTCCTGGTACAGCCCACACTCCTCTTTAAAGATCTGGGTGAACACTCCTGAGTACACTGAGGCGGCTCTGATATCGATGCCACACTCTTTCAGGTCGGCCTCGTAGAAGATCAGGTTCCCTTTCTCCAGCTGGTTAAAAGCCAGTTTTCCCAGAGAAACAATGATCTCCCTGCTCTCTGAACTCCAGTGTGCATCTGTTTCAGCTCTCCCATGATACTTCCTGTCCCCCTGTATGGACTGGAACTTCAAGAAGTGGATGTACATCTGAGTCACAGTGTTGGGCATCTCTTCTCCACTCTGGGATGTTGTGAAGAGGTCCTCCAGAACTGTAGCAGAGATCCAACAGAAGACGGGGATGTGACACATGATGTGGAGGCTTCGTGATTTCTTGACATGGGAGATGATTTTCCTGGCCAGTGTCTCATCACTGAATTTCTTCATGAAGTATTCCTCCTTCTGTGGGTCGGCAAAGCCTCTCACCTCTGTCGCCATGCCAACACACTCAGCAGGGATCTGATTGGCTGCCGCAGGGCGTGTGGTTATCCAGATGCGGGCGGAGGGAAGCAGGTCGCCCCTGATGAGGTTTGTCAGCAGCACGTCCACCGAGGTCGGTGCTGTGACATCAGTCCAGATCTGGTTGTTCTGGAAGTCCAGAGGAAGTCGACACTCATCCAGACCATCCAAGATGAAGACAACTTGGAACCGCTTATATCTGCAGATTCCTGCTTGCTTGGTCTCAATAAAGAAGTGATGAAGAAGTCCCACCAAGCTGAACTCTTTCCCTTTCAGTAAATTCAGCTCTCTGAAAGTGAAGGGAAATGTGAAGTGTATGTCCTGGTTGGCTTTGCCTTCAGCCCAGTCCAGAGTGAACTTGTGTGTTAAGATGGTTTTACCAATGCCGGCCACTCCAGTTGTCATTATCGTTCTGATTGGTTGATCTTGTCCAGGTAAGTGTTTAAAGATATCTTCACATTTGATTGGTGTTTCCTCCTTGGCTGGTTTCCTGGAAGCTGTTTCAATCAGTCTGACCTCATGTTCCTTGTTGACGTCTCCAATGTCTCTCTCTGTGATGAAGAGCTCTGTGTAGAAGTCATTCAGATCTGTTGCTTGTCCTGCTTTAGCGATTCCCTCAAACACACGCCTGAACTTCTTCTTCAGATGAGACCTGAAGTTACGTTGGCACTCGACAGCAACAGTTCCTAAATGAGAAAACAACAGAAGACATCAGTTAATGGATGGTGCCGTCAAATGTCAATATTTCCTGTTAAATGATATTTATTGGTTCATTACTTGACTACTTGAACATATTTCAGGATTATTTTGATATTTCCACAGCAATATGATTGGTGTAATGACAGTAGTATTATAAATGTCTTATAACTGCTAAGTAGTGCTATCATTGTTGTGTATCAGAGGAAAGAGACTTTGACAAAATGAGACCCACAATAACCCCACATATCTGGATCAAACCATTTAACCTGATACCCCAACAATAACCCTACACATCTGGATCAAACCATTTAACCTGATACCTCCACAATAACCCTACATATCTGGATTAAACCATTTAACCTGATACCCCCACAATAACCCTACATATCTGGATCAAACCATTTAACCTGATACCTCCACAATAACCCTACATATCTGGATCAAACCATTTAAACTGATAGACCCACAATAACCCTACATATCTGGATCAAACCATTTAACCTGATAGACCCACAATAACCCTACATATCTGGATCAAACCATTTAACCTGATAGTCCCACAATAACCCTACCTATCTGGATCAAACCATTTAACCCGATAGACCCACAATAACCCTACATATCTGGAGCAAACCATTTAACCTGATAGACCCACAATAACCCTACATATCTGGATCAAACCATTTAACGTGATACCCCCACAATAACCCTACATATCTGGATCAAACCATTTAACCTGATACCCCCACAATAACCCTACATATCTGGATCAAACCATTTAACCTAATACCCCACAATAACCCTACATATCTGGATCAAACCATTTAACCTGATACCCCCACAATAACCCTACATATCTGGATCAAACCATTTAACCTGATACCCCCACAATAACCCTACATATCTGGATCAAACCATTTAACCTGATACCCCCACAATAACCCTGCATATCTGGATCAAACCATTTAACCTAATACCCCCACAATAGAAATCTCCTATGATCTAATTTAGTTCAGTTCACACTTTTCAGAAATGTGGACAGTGTGGTTCGTCTTCTGAGTCTCTTCTTTTCAAAATAAAAGTCTTCATTGTTTTCAAACTAAGAGCCTTCTCTTTTGAAACTAAGTCTCTTCTGCTTCAAAAAAATTGTCTTTCTTCTGTTTTCAAATTAAGAGTCTCTTACTGGTCTGTTTTCACAATAAGTGTATCTTCCCTGTTTTCAAATTAAGAGTCTCTTACTGCTCTGTTTGAAAATAAGTCTCTTACTGCTCTGTTTGAAAATAAGAGTCTCTTACTGCTCTGTTTCAAAATGAGTCTCTTACTGCTCTGTTTCAAAATAAGAGTCTCTTACCGCCACACAGTTTGTCGGCCAGTTCCTCCTGGTTCATCTCCATCAGGCAGAGCACTGTGATGTCTACCACTCCCTCTATGGCGCGCCTCCTCTGCTCCTCTTTCTTAGCGTCCTCCTCCTCCCTCTGACTCTCTGAGCATTGTGGGTAATCTGGGAAGAGACCCCTCCAGAGCTTCTTCAGCTCCTTGTCTAGGAAAGCGTGTGCGTCCTCCTCAGCCCTCTGGAGCAGAACAAACATCAATGAGAACTTGACTCTGAACTCACTGAGGACATCAGAAGCATCTGTCCTAGATTCACGTCCCGCTGGTCTACAGAGGGAAGCCTGGAGACCATCAGCACCACAAGAGATGCTTTCTAATGTTCATGTAGAGCTGGAGTCAAATGTCTTGTTGGACCTTTACACACCTGGATCAGCTCTGTTGGATACTGCTGTACAGACTGAGCACTGGGAACCTTTGACCTCTCCTGGTGTCGTCTGTGGAGAACACACACACACACACACACACACACACACACACACACACACACACACACACACACACACACACACACACACACACGTCAGTACCAGTAGAGTCTGTTAACCAACTGGTCTGTTTTCATCATCTGTTTGAAGCTCCTACCTCTCCTCTGCGGAGCAGGGTCCATCTTTAAACTTAACAGGTTGATCCATAGACCAGTCACTTTTCATGGAGACACAGCTGGGTCCAGGGGAGTCTGCTCTCTCCTGCTGGACTCTTCTAGAAATACAAGAACCAGGATTTATGGACTTTCGATAGATGCTATATCTTTATAATGTCTGATAAATCCTTACCTCTTCTCAATAGACTGATTTCCATCTTTAAACCAAATAGGTATATCCATAGACCGGTCACTCTTCATGGAGACACAGCTGGGTCCAGGGGAGTCTGCTCTCTCCTGCTGCTCTGGGCTTCAACACAACACACACACAGCTTTTACTCAGACTAAGGATGGTGTGATGATATATCACTGCTGAGCTCTGAGATGGACAACAGTCACAGACAGTTAGAGATCCTCTTCTTACCTCTTAGCTCTGCTGTGGCAGCCATGTTCCCCAGACAGAGTGGTTTTAGAGGGAGGACCCCCCTCCTCTGTCTCCTCATCCATAGTAGACTGGACACCTGGGGCCTCATTACAGAAAAAATCCTAACTGCTCATCCTAACTTAAGTTAGGAAACCAAAGATAGGAAAAATCCTAACTTCCTATTACAGAAGCAATGCCTAACCTAATGTCTGTTTCCTATCTTATCTGTGGCTTCCTATCTTATCTTTATTTAGGAAATCCTAACTGTTCTGTCAATCTGATTTTTCGACGGCTATCGACAGTTTATGTCTGTTTCTGCACTTAAAATGTGCATGAGACTGATAGAACGCGTTACTTTAATGACAAATGAGCCTAAACTTTAAAGCTATAAACGAAACAGCAAGCTACTGTCATGGCAGGTACAGCTGAGAGTAAGAAGAGCAGGGCTTTTAATTTTAGCCAAGACGAGTTGGAGGCATTAGTTCAGGCGGTGGAGGACAGGAAAAATCTATTGTTTGGGAAATGTTCCACGACTGTAGGCCTCTCCAGAGCTGGACGTAATTCTTCCACCAAATTCAAAATTAAATGTCTCGGCAGGCGATAAAATGAAATTAAAATATGGTCAGGAAAATTTAACACATCATTATACGGTCTAAGTAGTCTTTCTGCCATTATATTTCTGTTAATATGTTCATCTTCATTGTCAAACATACCTACAAGCAGTGCTGCTGCCATATTTTTTTCAGTTAGTGACAGTTATTTTGAATTTAGGACAGGATGAATGGCAACCTAACTTAGGCATCCTACTAACTTAGGACGGTTCTGTAATGGCTAAATTCCTATCTTAAGATAAGATAGGATCTCATCCTAAGTTAAGTTAGAAAACCTGCTTCTGTAATACCAAACCCCCTAAATGCCTTCCTATCTTAAGTTAGGATAGGATTTCAGAGTTAGGAAGTTTCTGTAATGAGGCCCCTGGACACAAACACAACTAATGAATCACTTTATTTGCCTTTTGAACTGAGATCATTAACTACATCATACTAAATCGTTATAGATGTCATAAACCCATCAATAATTAACCCAGAGACAAAACCATACAGACTTATACAGTAGATTAGATTATTAAAAACCTTGGAGACTGTTACTGTGCTTAAACTAATACAAATGACTTGAATAAACTCACAGTACAATTAAAAGTTGGGGATGTTTGAATCCAAACATTTCACTTTGGTGAACCAGAGTCCATATAAATCAACTGCAGGGTGAAACTAATTCTTAACATTATGACCCGTGTTCCTGCATTCAAACAGCTCACAGAGAAAGAGCAGCAAACACCACACCTGGAAATGCATTGTTTTACCAAGATTAGATAACTGTAGTTTACCGATAATGTGAATAAAATATAACATGTATAAAACTGTACCTCATCTTCTACGTGATGAAAACGTGTCCCGCCCCTTACAGTATAAAGTTATACAAGTACAAACGCAAAGGAAGCAAATGAGGTTTAAATGTCTGCCAAAATCAATTCAATCAGGGGAAAGAGATGAAAAGTGGACTCACCTTCAGGGCTCCTCACTGTGGAAGACAACGAAGAGCAAATGAGGAAGTAGACTTTGAACATCTGACTGCCTCTGAAACCTTTAGGATGGGGCTGTTTAAGGTTTATAACTATTATCAAATAAACGACAACTATGGAGATTACTTTGATTCATAACAAATGTATGACACTATGGAGTCACATGAGTCTGTTATCACAATGCTTTTGGGTTCACAAATACTTTCAAGTTGCACACACAAATGTGTTTTATTTATTATGACAATAACTTATTTTTGAGACTGAAGATCTGTTTCTAATCCTATCAGCTTGAACCTCAGGAGGACTTCCAGCATGAACTCCAACATGTCCTAAAGTGTCTATACACTAAAGTGTCCCCCCCCCCCCCCCCCCCCCGACGATGATATTATCGTCCATCACAATGTTTTACTGTAAACGTCGTCAACTGCCAATTTAAGGGACATCATCGCCCAACCCTAGTGTGGGGATTAATGATTGATGAGACCACAGACATCTCTGTCACCAAACAACTGGGTCTTACTGTGAGGTGAGACTACTCTTTACAAATAAACAATCAAACTAAATAATAATAATAAAATATATATTCAAACTATTTAAATAATAAATACATTTTATTTGGTCCAGACCAGGAGGTCTTTGACTATATAGACTGCATCAGAGGTTCTATAGTCTTAAACCAAGGAGGGCCAAATGTTCTGCCACTGGCTGTGGCTTGCAAATAAATTGTGCAACTGAACTGAATGTTAAAGCTACAAAATAAATGAATATGCTTTAAAATAATACTTGTCATTTTTTTATAATTCATGCAATTACAACTCCTAAAATAGACTGCTAGTAAAACACTTGCTTGAGTCAGTTGAAGGCACGGTACATGTGCACCTGTGAGCCCACGATCAGGTACCACCACCACCTCATTTTAAGCCAGGAAAAACCCTGTGAATGTGTTGCCTACCTCCAATATGTAGACCCGGCAATATGACTACCCCTAAACATTCATGATTAGAATGGGCCTATATAGACCTCCAGCAGAATCATCTACACCATAGTACTTAACTAGGGCTTTATGAACATGTTTACAATACAATAGATACAACTAGAAAATTCCCTCTGGGGAAATTTTGAAAGGGCCACAGGAGTGTGTACATTATGATGAGATTCTTCAGAGATTTCAAACAATTAATACTAGTAACATTATGATATTATATACAAGGAGAGAAAAGGGAAAAATCCGCACACCAACAAAAAAGCTCCAGAGCAATAGATAATTTATTATCACCCAAAGGGAGTAACGTTTCGGGCTCGCAGACCCTTCCTCAGACTAACACAGGTGAAAGCAGTGAGCCTCTAATATAGTCTAGGTCACATGATCAATCAAGTAATAGGTAGCACGTCTTGAGTGCACCATATTCCAGAAAACATAATAATAATAATACATTCAACAAGAAATAAATATGAAAAAAATATATATATAAATGTGCACAAGCATGCTATGGCAAAAACATCATGACACTATCATCAAGTATAAAGCACCATCATACAGTCATGTGATCAGTACCAGAGGCATCTTAGTTCGTTCATATCAGGTGATACAGAAAAATAGAAAAATAGAAAGTTAGAAAAAATCCATCCGATGTCACCAGAGTAACAGGAAACAGAGATCTCGAAGTAATGGTACATATGTTATAAAACCATAAGCTTGGAGAGAAATGTTACCATGTACCACTAACACATCCCATTACAGTCACATATACATATGTAACACTGAAGAATAAAAACCATATGAGGGTAGTATCGCCCCACATACGCCTCCACAAACCTAAGGGCATCAGATAAGTTACATCAGATAAGTTACAGTGACTGTAAATATACACACACACTCGTATTGTGTCAGATCTAGGCAACCATAGACACATTTGAAAAAATCACAGGTGTGTCGATCTCACACATTATACAATAATGATCACAATAATAATCACACACATCTCTCAAAGAAAAGGCCTCAGATCAAAATCTTCATTTAAACCTCTAGGGGACAGTGTGTCTAAAGTGTAGATCCAGAAAGCCTCTCTTTTAAGTAGAAGTGCATTTAAGTCACCTCCACGGCTGGGTTGTTTAACCAGTTCGATACCACAGTAACTTAAGGTTGACACACCATGGGAAAAGGTTGTGAAATGAACAGCTACTGGACTTCTACTATCATGGGTCCGAATATTGGATCTATGTTCAGATATTCTAGTTTTCAGTGACCTACTAGTTTTACCAATATAGGCCAAGCCGCAAGGGCACTTTAGCATATAGATCACATTTTTAGAGTTGCAAGAAATGACGCCCTTTATATTAAAGGGTTTGCCAGTGCGTGGGTGGAGTTGCAAGAAATGACGCCCTTTATATTAAAGGGTTTGCCACTACCCTCATATGGTTTTTATTCTTCAGTGTTACATATGTATATGTGACTGTAATGGGATGTGTTAGTGGTACATGGTAACATTTCTCTCCAAGCTTATGGTTTTATAACATATGTACCATTACTTCGAGATCTCTGTTTCCTGTTACTCTGGTGACATCGGATGGATTTTTTCTAACTTTCTATTTTTCTATTTTTCTGTATCACCTGATATGAACGAACTAAGATGCCTCTGGTACTGATCACATGACTGTATGATGGTGCTTTATACTTGATGATAGTGTCATGATGTTTTTGCCATAGCATGCTTGTGCACATTTATATATATATTTTTTTCATATTTATTTCTTGTTGAATGTATTATTATTATTATGTTTTCTGGAATATGGTGCACTCAAGACGTGCTACCTATTACTTGATTGATCATGTGACCTAGACTATATTAGAGGCTCACTGCTTTCACCTGTGTTAGTCTGAGGAAGGGTCTGCGAGCCCGAAACGTTACTCCCTTTGGGTGATAATAAATTATCTATTGCTCTGGAGCTTTTTTGTTGGTGTGCGGATTTTTCCCTTTTCTATCATTGACCTTTTTTGTCCAGCACCCAGCATCAGTTTTTTGGGATGTGCGTGCTTTGTTGATACTTCCATTATATACAAGGAGCACACCTACAATAAACGTTCCTTTTTTAAGTATTTATTTATACAGCAACCTATGCCCAGTTATCAAAGTGTTGAAGCATTTATTCACAGAGATACACAGACACAACCTACATTAACCATCGTCATGAAATCAATGACAATGCAGGGGTAAATGTATCTTACTTGTCTGTTGGGTTGCTGTCTTTAGCTGTGGTCCTCTGGAGGTCTTCTTCTTGGATCTGTGGTCATCCTCCCTAAAATATTTAAGATATTGATCAGTAACAGTACGCATTTATTCACACAGGTGCAGACACACCTACTTTGACCATTGACAGGAAATCAATGACAACCGCCAACACTGATCACTGCATGAGCAGCTTCAAAGTATAAATACGAACGCAGCTCAAGCCGATCTGCTGCCTAAGGCTACATCCACACTACTACGTTTTCAGTTTTATAGGTTTTTTTTAAACGAAAATTATCTCCGTCCACACTAGCGTTTTAGCACCGTATCAGAAAGAATCTCCGTCCATACTACCACGCCTGAAAACGCATAGTCATGTGATATGTGCCATTTCAGAGGCGGCGACGCTGTGAAATAGGACTAGGGTGGCCAGACATCCGGCTTTAGGCCTGACCGTCCGGTTTTTCAATGATGAACTAAAAAATAAATATCCATGCTTTCGTCTTGGTCGCGATCCACACAAAGCTTTTTATTATTATAGCCACTTTTTATTATTGTTTTAGGTTATTGTTTTATAGGGACAAACATTGAACACGTTTACTTTAGGCCTATATTTTCTGTGCGCTTGCACTTTGAGGCAGTGTTTTCTCTATTTTCTATGTTAGTGTTGTTAAGGGTTAATAAATGCTCTTTTTCATATCTAGTCACCATGACTGTGATACACTACGCCCCCCCCCCCCCCTGCCGCCGCAGGTGTGGGGGTTGTACATAGAAAATAATAGGGGCGGCTGTTCTGACGCGCGCCGTTCGGCGGCGGTGTGTTTTGGACTTAAAGCGTTGAAGGCGGCGGAAAACAGATTGGGAGTCATCGCAAAGCAAATACGGCGACATATTGGAGCGGTACAGAGAGCATTATCCATCGCCGGAGCAAGCCATGGCAATGGTAAAGGAGTACCCACACAAGAAGGATTAAATGACAACAGGTATGTCTGACTAATAAGACCCAATCAATTTGATAAATACAGCGTGTCCTCCCGTGTTTCAGCCTGGGTCGATATACAGCGGGGCTATTGGAAGTGTGTGTGTGCGCATGTACGGCGGGTTTTAACACACCACCGTGGACCTGTATTTGAGATTCAAAACGGCGAATCTTACCAGAAGCAGTTCCCGTGTACCGCCGCCATCATAAATCACTGTTTTCCCGTGTACCGTGATCAACGGGGAAGAGCAGATCGGCGGTGACCAATAGAGCGTAACAGTGACCGCCCCCTTTTTAACAGCTCCGGTGCCGGTGTAGGTACCAGATCGGCTCGGCTACCAGATCGGCTCGGGGTCCGTCGTCTGCTGATTACGTCACACACACACATCTACAGCAACGAAAAAAACTCTCCGACGTATAGCGTCTATTCTAGCGTCATTGCTATGACTACAGTTGCTATGACTACAGCCAGAGCTATAGAGTAAAACAGTATATATATATATATATATATATATATATATATATATATATATATATATATATATATATATATAATATCGTATATATATAAAAATATATCGTATATATATATATATACGATATATTTTTATATATATACGATATTATATATATATATATATATATATATATATATATATATATATATAGATAATTTATTAGTACAGACTCTGGGTCCAGTTAAAAAAACAAGACAGGACAGGAAAAAAAAAAAGAAAAACAATATAAAGTAACAACAATAGTACAACAACAGACAACAACGACATACGGGGTAGTCTAGCAGCCCCTTATTAAAAGACACTTATACCAGTGTTTCCAGAGCAGTGACGTGTAATGTGTGGCACTAAATGCAACGTTTGTCAGTTCCATCACAATCTGATTTTCTGAGTTGTTTAAACGACAAATGAACTTATACATGATATTTCTTAAGACAGACTGGAGAGTGTTGACTCGAGCAGTCACAAACATTTCAGTGGCGCTGGTCCATCTGGGCTGTTTTAACAAGATTCTCAAAGAGTCATTATATGCCACTCCGAAAACTCGTTTTTTTGTAATTTGACCACAGATGTGCAGTGTACAGCGGTGTGCAATAAGCTTTAAACAGAGTCAGTTTCACATCATCAGAACAACAGCCAAATTTCCGTCTTAGCACATTTGCTTGCACATATAACATGCGAGACTGACGCAGAATGTCCTCGTCATCAGTCAGTGTGTCTGTGATCACATGACCAAGATATTTCACCTGACTACATGTTTTTAAAACTTGACCTGACAGCTTAAAGTCAGGGAAAATCATATGTTTATCCTCATTTGTCCTGGAGATCATGATCACACTCTTTACATCATTATATTTTATGTCATGTTGTTCTCCATACAAAGAACACACATTAAGAAGCTGCTGCAGGCCAGCTGAGCTCGGACTAAGGAGCACACAGTCATCCGCGTACATAAGATGGTTCACCACAGTACTGCCAAACATACAGCCAGTTTTACACATTTTTAACTCTTTTGACATGCTGTTCATGTAAAAATTTAATAAAATGGGTGATAACATGCTCCCCTGTCTGACTCCATTACTGACATGAAAGGGGGCAGATACACAATTATCCCACTTCACCTGCATTGTTTGGTGAGCATACCAGTAAGACAAGATTCTCACTATGTATTTTGGGACGCCTGCTTCACTCACTTTATTGAATAACTTCCTATGGTTCACGCGGTCAAATGCCTTGGAAGCATCTAAAAAGCACATAAACATGGATGAGTTTTTTCTTTTGTAGTTACTCAACAATTCTTTTAACACATAGATACACATATCTGTACTGTGCTTAGGTTTGAACCCAAATTGATTTTCTGCAGCGGTAATTAATGCATTGATTCTTTCCAGAATAATTTGTTCAACAACTTTAGACAAGACACTCGCAAGAGCAATGGGTCTGTAATTGTCTGAGCTGCATACTTTTCCAGATTTATCCTTGACAACAGGAACCAGCAGCACTGACATCATAGAGTCCGGAAGACAGCCATGGACCATGAAGGAAGTAAAGCATATAGCCAGCAGAGGAGATATCCTTAAGCCAGCAAATTTGAGATGCTCAGCAGAGATAGAATCCATACCTGTCGATTTATTGACTGATAGGTTTCTGATCACTTGATACACCTCATGGGTCTTGATTGTACTCACACTTTCAACATTATTTACTTGATAGCCTTCAGTTGGAGCACAGTTAAATAGTTTCTTATAATGCTGTTGCCAGAGTGCAGCAATTGCATTAGCACCAGAAACTCCATCTACTGTACAAGGTAATGAAGGTCTGCCATTATTGACACGCTTTACCTCTTTCCAGAAAGCTTGGCTGTTTTTATCTAAAAGTTTCTTGGCCATGGAATCGGCCCTCAATGTTTGCTCATTTTTACTGATGTAACGTATAGCATATTTATATTTTGCGTTTGTATGCTTCTTGTATTCAAAGATAGGTCCCTGTCTCGGTTTACCAGCCATAGCCCAGGATTTAGTAGCTTCACAGGCTTCTGTATAAAATTCAGCAACATACGTGTTCCACCCAGGTCTAGGTTTACCCTTCTTTTTTGCTTTAAGAAGAGGCTCGCTGGCTTTGAGTAGAGCTGTTACAATATCAATGTACACTGCAGAAATATGATTAATGTTAGAACAATTAGTATTTTTACAAATCAGTGCCTCTCTTGGCAGATATATATTACTCAACAGTTGATCAGTGTGAGCAAAATAGGAAGCAATGTCTTCCTCTGGAAGAGAGGACCAGTCCACATGATCAGGAATAAAACTGTTTGCACATTTTACAGTGTCAGGTATGATATCCCATCTAATACTCATCTTTAGAGGGATGTGATCTGAGGTAGATACATTATATAAAATGTCCATGTTTGTCAAGGAAGTGTGAGCATCAGCTGTTGAGAGACAATGATCCAGCCAGGATGTGGTGTGCCATGCCTCACTTATATATGTGTAGCTTTCAGATGGCAACATCTCCCTGCTGGACAGTATTAAATTATTATCTCTACAGAGATGGTTCAGATGGTTAGCAAATACAGATCTACTGTCTAAAATATATATATATATATATATATATATATATATATATATATATATATATATATATATATATATATATATATTCTGTGAACTACATTTGCACTATGTAGGCTACATATCTAATAATAATATTCAATATCCAATGTATATATTCTTATATTTCAATGTCTTTCAGTGCCTTCTGCTGTATGCAAACATTGCACATGCTAAACAGCACCTTATATTTAACTGTTTTTGTTGTTGTTTTGTTTTACTAAATTCTGCTCTTTGTACAGATGTTTCTTTTTTTATAGTTTAGTTTATTTATCTACTTTATTTTAAGTATATTTTGTGTGAAGGGAATGTGCAAACTAAGAATTTCATTGCCCGGTGCAAACTATGTTTCAACTGTGTATATGACAATAAACATCTTGAATCTTGAATATATATATATATATATATATATATATATATATATATATATATATATATATATATATATATATATAAATAGTCTAGTCTAACAGTCTAAGTAAGTCTAAAGAAATGGCGTCTATCTATCTATCTGTCTGTCTGTGTATATATATATATATATATATATATATATATATATATATATATATATATATATATATATATATATATTAATATATAGACGCCATTTCTTTAGCTTAAAGAAATGGCGTCTATCTATCTATCTGTCTATCCATCTATCTGTCTGTCTGTCTATCGTGAAAGTCGAATACAATTTAGTTTGTCCGAGTGGCGTTGCTGTAGATGTGTGTGACGTAATCAGCAGACGACGGACCCCGAGCCGATCTGGTAGCCGAGCCGATCTGGTACCAACACCGGAAGCAAATTTCCCATGCATTTATCTCGTCCACTTTTCGTAGAATCCTTATAAAAAGAGTATTATACCTTTAACCAAGCCAATTGTTCGTTATGGTAGTCGTGACCATATTATGTTTGATTCGGGATGAGTAGTTCCTCACTCGGTCAACAAAATAATGTACCTTTGCATTTTCTTCCGTTTTCCAAATTCTTTTTATGCCCGAATCAAACATAATATGGTCACGACTACCATAACGAAAGATTGGCTTGGTTAAAGGCTTAATACTCTTTTTATAAGGATTCTACGAAAAGTGGATGAGATAAATGCATGGGAAATTTACTTCCGGCACCGGAGCTGTTAAAAAGGGGCGGTCACTGTTACGCTCTATAGGAGTCCTCTTGTATCCGCCGTCCAATCAGACGAGGGATATCTGTAGGGTTTGCCTGACAACAGCCCGAGAAAATTCGCGCCAGTCAAAATGACCAATAGGAGTCCTCTTGTATCAACTGTCAATAGATGACGTCATCAACCGTTATTAGATCACGCGCACACGCGCGCGCGATGACAGCCCCCCACCCCCAGGCTGAGGCAGACAGAAACGTTGAGAAAAAGAGCGATTTTCTGCCTCTGCACTGGTCTCACATTTGGGCTTATTCTGACAAAACGGTAGCACCTATCAGAAAATAAACCAGACCATCATCACTGTAAGGACTTCCTGAACGATTTGGTGTTTCTACAGTGTTTCTACAGTAAATATTGTGGACACACTTGCAAGTTTAAAACAGGGGTCCGTTCTGCTTCTCTCTGAAAATATTTGTATTGGAGTCGATGAGGAGCAGAGACAGACTGGCCGCACTTAGAGGCTGCTAATTCAAATTCTGTAAGTCTCTCTGATTTTTTTTAGCACATTGTGAGAGACAGAACAAGATTGTCTACAAATCTGGAAAAAATCACGTGTGTAGAGTGTAAATTGTGGCCAGGAGCAGCGTGGAAAGAGAAGAAATCTGGAATTGTTTTGGGCTCTCTCCCACTCTAACCAATGATTTCATGCACTCTGACGCGAACATTCCTCGCAATACACACCCATTATAATCTCATAATTTCTCCCAAAATGATCATGGTCATTGATCAGTGATTGATTAAAAACTATATGACGTATCAAAACGTGGAATAATACACCAAATACACAAGACTTGTGTCTACTGTTTAAAGTTTAAATGGAGTCTCTAGGTGAAAGTATGCCGGAGCAGCAGACAGCAGTAGGCAGTACGAAAAGTCTTCGTTTTTTTACCTGCTCCCATTCATTCTCTATGGGAAATATTTCGCAGTTTTTCACAACTTAACGTCGCGAGAAATTCATATTATTTTAAGAAAAGCAATAGCACACCGATACCGATGAAAGACGCACATTTTGATATATAATTTGTAGTAGCAAATCGAAATTTGCCCAGAAGAGGAATAATAATAATAAAGATAAGAAAAAAATCCACAGTATAATAGTAGTGCTCGGTGCGATTGCCCGTGGCCCTAATAATAAGGCCCATTGTGTTGTCTTATCCTAATGGAAAGACAGATGCCATTTGAGGGGATTGATGAAGAAAACATGTTAAATAAAGTTAGTCATGATTTATTAAATGGGATATTCCTATGATACCTTATGGAAAAAAGGTCCTACAGGGAAAAGTGTCTCATCATGGAAGTTCAATAATTTTTCCAAATGGTGTGTGTTGTAAATCTGGTGGCAGATGATGTCCCGGTAACTACTGCAGCGATGTCTCCGTGGGACGGAGGATGTGATAGACATAACCACGCCAAAGGGTTTCAGCCTGGATTATTCCTTGAAACATTTATTATGCCATCACTTGTTTCTGTATTATCAATTTGGTGTGTGGCGATAAAATCAGACGTTAAACATGAATGATGGCTGTAGTGAACAAGGAGAGTTTTAAGAAGAGTTTAATAGCGTGAGTGGACACACGCCTCTCACCTCATGCTGTACATATTTGACATGAGTGCATCCTGTTATCACCATGACCATTAGATTATAACGGTACTTTATGAATCATAATGAAACATATTGCATTGTTCACTATAACTCTACTCTCACAGGACAACAGGAAGTGAATAGTGAGGTCCTCCACACACTGATGAAGTGGTGAATGGAGACTCCACTGTTGTGTGTGGGGACGTGTTGGAGGACATGTCTCCAGAGGACTGAGCCCATGGTCCCCCGAGCCACCAGTGAGTCCAGGAAGAGCCGGCGGGAGGGACCGAAGACCGGGCCCACGTCAGGGGGCAGGACCCCATAGAGACCTGCTGGGATCCAAGGGGCTGGAAGGACATCCAGGTGTGCTTGCTAGGAGAACCAACAGAGAGCTCTGGAGAAACATCTGCTCAGCTTGGAGGATCTCCACTGAACCAACGGGAAGGATCATCCAACCCACGACAACATCCAGTTGGACCCGCTGGTTTCTTCCCATGATGCTTTATGAGCCAACACAACACAACAGTAGTCCTTACATGCACACAATAAACACCAGGACTCAATAATACAGTAGCAGACGTTACAAACCTCAACAGGTGCACATCTCTTTAACACCTGACCATGTTGTGCTGCCATGTTCCCAACACACGGATCAATATTCACTTTACATCCTTCACAACATGAACACCAGCAGCTTCTCCACACACCGCATTCATGGATATAATATTCATCTGCTTTAAATCAGCTTACATGTTAGGCTAATCAAAATAAAAACTGATATCTGAGCTCTTCAGGACCAACATGTTGTAAAGATATCAAACACATTGGAGGACAAATTGTATTTTTAGATTCAACATCAATCAATACTTCAAATACATTTCAAATTACAAATTCAATCTTTGTGAAAGCTGCTTAGTAAACCCTATGGAAGATCTTAAAGTCACTTCCTTTCATGGTGAAAAATAAATCAATAGATTTGATAAAGGCAAAGGTTGTAGCTTGCTCATGAATATTCATTTCTCTGATAGGCTGAGACGCGACCTGCCACGCGGTAATCAATACAATAATGAACCGATCATCAACAATAGGTAATCAATACAATAATGAACCGATCATCAACAATAGGTAATCAATACAATACAGATCAAGTTCTACATTCACCATGGTAACAATAGGCTCAATGTAGGTATGTCCCTTTATTCATGTCAGAAATATCACCAAATATATATTTTATATTACATGATTATACATTATATACATTTTATATATATATATATATATACTGTATATATATATATATATATATATATATATATATATATATATATATATATATATATATATACACATTAACTGATTATATATTATATATATTAACTGATTATATATTTTATATTAACTTAATTAACAGATGTGTTCGCTCATTTTAGCTTGCGATGTTTGGAGGTGAGATGATCATAAACTACAACCCACACAGAGACACTGAGGAACCAGACCATAACCTAAACCCAGGGAGGAGGTCCTCCTGGGTGAATGTGGTCCTGAAGGTGTGGATGTGTGTCAGTGTGTGTGAGGACCCTCCTACACCTGGGGACACTCTGTAGAAGGACAGCGAGCCAGCAGGCCGGTCCAGATACACTCCTACTCTGGTGGAGACAGAGGGGAGGAGAGAGATGGATGTTCCACTACAGTTGTAATGGGCAATGTAACCATCATCACGACACTCAAGTCTCCAGGACTTGTTGTTCACTCCAAGCCAGCTGTCAACATCCCCTCCTCTTCTTGTGATTCCTCTGTATGTCACTCCTATATCAACATCTCCTCTCCTCTCCACCTCCCAGTAACAGCGGCCAGTCAGACCCTCTCTACACAACACCTGGACCCAGTAGTCAAAACTCTCTGGGTGGTCAGGATAAGACTGATCCTCTCCAACCCTCATCACCTTCCTGTGGTCCTCAGACAGAGAGAGTTCTCTGTGGGCTGTGTTTGGGTCCAGTGTGAGTCCACAGGCATCTGAGGGGAGAACAAGACATGATTAGGGGCTGAAGGTCCATTCCCGGTTTTCCGGTCCGGTCCGGTGCACCGGCCTAAACCGGTTTGATGTGATGCAAACCAACTGAACCGGCATTTGTCCTGAAGAGACCGATCCAAAAGTCTCCCAGATCCAACTTGTATTGTGTTAGTAATCAGCAGGATGACAGGTGATGAACATGATGTGATGTTTAGTGGATGGTGATAGGAAATAAAAACCCCATGTGTCACTGAGTGGTTGATAGTTGATCACTATCCTCTCTCCTCCTTCTCTAGTGGACCACAGGGTCCAGGACTTAAGACTCAAGTGGACACCTAGTGGTCTCATCCGGTACACCGGTCCGGTGGCTTCACATCCAACCGCTTGGACTGTTTATACACCGACCGTACCATAGAACTGGTTCATACATACTATACATACATGTACATGTACACATACATACATACGTACACATACAGGCTGGAAATGAAGTGTTCATACCATAGAACTGGTTCATACATACTATACATACATGTACATGTACACATACATACATACGTACACATACAGGCTGGAAATGAAGTGTTCATACCATAGAACTGGTTCATACATACTATACATACATGTACATGTACACATACATACGTACACATACAGGCTGGAAATGAAGTGTTCATACCATAGAACTGGTTCATACATACTATACATACATGTACACGTACACATACATACGTACACATACAGGCTGGAAATGAAGTGTTCATACCATAGAACTGTTCATACATACTATACATACATGTACATGTACACATACATATGTACACATACAGGCTGGAAATGAAGTGTTCATACCATAGAACTGGTTCATACATACTATACATACATGTACATGTACACATAAGTACATATAAATACATATACTACCTAAACATCATGGTAACATTCATCATACATACACCACACACACATATGTGAATATATGTACACATACGTGCACATGAGTACACATACATATATACACACACAAGCATGTAATGGCAGTACAGTACAATTTCTTCAGGAGTTGAAGGTTTTCTAGTTATTATCATTATAATTATTATAATCATATCATATTTTATTATTATAAAAAAAACAGCATCACTCCTGATAGAAATATTATTCTAGTTCAAATCTAATATGAAAGTCTTGTATCATTAATCATGTTATTGTAATTATAATGTTATGTCTAATATAATAACATGTATTAAATCATTATAATATAGCAACAATAATAGCATTTTATCATGTTCTGAATATAAAATACACATATAATTACTGGGATTAATAATGTTAGTAATAGCATAATTATTATGTTCTCTTATGTCTAATATAATAATGATAGCAATAATAATAATAATACCCAACAATATATTAATAATGACTTCAGAAATATAATTTATAATACTAAATAGGCCTTATAATTGGATTGAGTTATTTTAATGCCCCCTAGTGGAGTGAGGGAGAGACAGCAGGTTTTCAGTTCTAACATCTCCTCATCTCCATCATCTCCGCCTCTAGGTTGAAACCACCAAACTGTGAGTGACTTGATGCGCTGCGTTGGAGCTCGCCCTCTACTGGCTCAGAAAACACTTTAAGACCACTACACCGTTTATACACGGACCATTCACTGGGATGCTCACAATATTATTAGAAGATACATGAGGTCTTCATGAGCGGACCAGATGAACAGATGAACAGATGAACTATACACCACATCACATATATGAGCTGCTATGATGTATAGTTCATTAAATAAGCCTTTGTATAAAGTATGTGCTCCTAGAAATAGCTCCCTTCCTCTCTCCAATTAAAAGGTGTTCAGTTAGTAGCATTGGCATCTCCACTGTAGCCAGGAAGTGTGGAGGCCATGCATCTCCTCACTTCTTTCTTGTGCACATCCCTTAGTTGTCTTGCGTCCTTGCAGACATGTCCACTCCCCCCCTTAGTGTAATGCTAATGAACCTGGCCTTGGCCATGGCCAGGTCACTCCCCTCACATTTTGTCTCCCTTGTTGTTACTGCCCACGATGTGAAAGTGTCCCTCTAAGAGTCATGTCCACCCATTGTCTCTCTGAAGAGGTTAATGCTCCCATGTGTCTTCCCAGGATCAGGACTTCAATCAAATACTTGAACTTGGACTTCAATGAAGTGTCCATCTAAATAGTGAGTGTGTTGTGATCCAACTAAACAGACACTTACACTTCTGTACACCTGGTTTCAGCCTCCACACTCCACCATGCTCCACACTGGGGGGGAAACACAGTGAGAGCAGCATGTTGGCTTTAAACATGGAAACATTCACCTTCATCATCTGCTGGATCATCACTTTCTACACAACATGAGTTACAGTTACACTTCATCTAGCAGGCGGCTGAATCCTTGGAGGAGACATTGTCTCACTGAGTGGTGAGCTGTCCTCTCCATACCTGAGAGTGTCCAGTCTCCAGCCTGGATCCTCCAGTCCAGCAGAGAGCAGCGTAACTCCTGAGTCTCCTGCAGGGTGATTGTAGCTCAGGTCCAGCTCTCTCAGATGGGAGGGGTTGGAGCTCAGAGCTGAGGCCAGAGAAGCACAGCCTTCCTGTGTGACCATGCAGCCAGACAACCTACACACACACACACACACACACACACACACACACACACACACACACACACACACACACACACACACACACACACACACACACACACACACACACACACACACACACACACACACACACACACACACACAGATGTAATGGATGTAAATCTGTTAGAGGTCTTCTGATGAGGAGCCTTGTGGTGGGACTGTTTGCACATTGAGTCCAACTGACCTGAGAGTCTCCAGTCTACAGTGTGGACTCCCCAGTCCAGCAGAGAGCAGCTTCACTCCTGAATCCTGCAGATCATTGGTACTCAGGTCCAGCTCTCTCAGACTAGAGGAGTTGGAGCTGAGAACTGAGGCCAGAGCTTCACAGCACAACTCTGACAGATGACAGCCATTCAGCCTTCACACACAATAAATAATGTTAGGAACTGGGATGAAATGTATTAAAATTAAACACCTTTACTACTTTTTACATTATGAGTGTTAATAAATTAGATCTTTAAATGTTAATAGTTAGATGTCACAAATATCATAGTTCAAATCTGAAACAAAACTTATCATTAAAATGTCAGTTTTAGGAAGAGGCTGTAATTAAACTTTACTAACTCTAAACCCCACCTTACTGTCTGACTACATGATAATGATTAGAATAACAATGTAATATAACATGCACCTTATGTCATTAACAAACTAAGAATATAACATACAGCTTATACTGTCATTAACAAACTACGGTAAGAATATAACATACACCTTATACTGTCATTAACAAACTAAGAATATAACATACACCTTATACTGTCATTAACAAACTACGAATATAACATACACCTTATACTGTCATTAACAAACTAAGAATATAACATACACCTTATACTGTCATTAACAAACTAAGAATATAACATGCACCTTATACTGTCATTAACAAACTAAGAATATAACATACACCTTATACTGTCATTAACAAACTACGGTAAGAATATAACATACACTGTATACTGTCATTAACAAACTACGAATATAACATACACCTTATACTGTCATTAACAAACTACGAATATAACATACACCTTATACTGTCATTAACAAACTACGAATATAACATACACCTTATACTGCCATTAACAAACTAAGAATATAACACACCTTATACTGTCATTAAAAAACTACGGTAAGAATATAACATACACCTTATACTGTCATTAACAAACTAAGAATATAACATGCACCTTATACTGTCATTAACAAACTAAGAATATAACATACACCTTATACTGTCATTAACAAACTAAGAATATAACATGCACCTTATACTGTCATTAACAAACTAAGAATATAACATACACCTTATACTGTCATTAACAAACTAAGAATATAACATGCACCTTATACTGTCATAAACAAACTAAGCATATAACATACACCTTATACTGTCATTAACAAACTAAGAATATAGCATACACCTTATACTGTCATTAACAAACTAAGAATATAACATGCACCTTATACTGTCATTAACAAACTAAGAATATAACATAAACCTTATACTGTCATTAACAAACTAAGAATATAACATACACCTTATACTGTCATTAACAAACTAAGAATATAACATGCACCTTATACTGTCATTAACAAACTAAGAATATAACATACACCTTATACTGTCATTAACAAACTAAGAATATAACATGCACCTTATACTGTCATTAACAAACTAAGAATATAACATACACCTTATACTGTCATTAACAAACTAAGAATATAACATGCACCTTATACTGTCGTTAACAAACTAAGAATATAACATGCACCTTATACTGTCATTAACAAACTAAGAATATAACATACACCTTATACTGTCACTAACAAACTAAGAATATAACATGCACCTTATACTGTCATTAACAAACTAAGAATATAACATGCACCTTATACTGTCATTAACAAACTAAGAATATAACATACACCTTATACTGTCATTAACAAACTAAGAATATAACATGCACCTTATACTGTCATTAACAAACTAAGAATATAACATACACCTTATACTGTCATTAACAAACTAAGAATATAACATACACCTTATACTGTCATTAACAAACTAAGAATATAACACACCTTATACTGTCATTAACAAACTAAGAATATAACATGCACCTTATACTATCATTAACAAACTAAGAATATAACATGCACCTTATACTGTCATTACCAAACTAACTATAACTATGTTGGGTGATTCCTAAGTGGACATATTTATTGTATTTCTTTAGACCTGTGAACTTTTATGGATGTAAATCTGTTAACCTCTTAACTCCCAGCGTCCGTATTCAGGGGACGGTGGGGGGGGGGGCACTATTACTATATACTGTGTTTATGTTCATATTCATTAGTTGAAGAGTTATAAGCTGATATATTTAGACGTCATTTAGGAGGACCTTCTCCAACAAGGGGGCGGTAGTTAAGAGGTGTTAAAGGTCTTCTGATGAGGAGCCTTGTGGTGGGACTGTTTGCACATTGAGTCCAACTGACCTGAGAGTCTCCAGTCTACAGTGTGGACTCCCCAGTCCAGCAGAGAGCAGCTTCACTCCTGAATCCTGCAGATCATTGGTACTCAGGTCCAGCTCTCTCAGACTAGAGGAGTTGGAGCTGAGAACTGAGGCCAGAGCTTCACAGCACAACTCTGACAGATGACAGCCATTCAGCCTTTCATGAACAATAGATACAAACATTAATTATTATAGGTTTCATGGAAATCACAGAAATATCTTTTAAACATTATGCAAAACTGCAAATAGTGTAGCTACTAATCACTTTAAAAACAAAGATAAAAATTAGTGGTGGGCCGGTATCGGCGTTAACGTGCTGCGTTAACGCGAGCCTCTTATCGGGCGATAAAAGAAATATCGCCGTAAATCTATTCTCAAAGTTAGGTTGGGAGCTGGGTCTTCTGCGTTTAAGCGCCACGGTTACTGCTGCGTCTTCTGCCCGGCATCAATCCCCATCGGGCGTGTAGCGCTTCGAGGCGGCTGGATTCGCAGGATCATGTGAGAACTACAAGACCACGTGAAAATCAGGAGACCACGCGATAATTTGTGGATGTCAAAATAGAACAAACAAATAAAAGGTTACTTTGCCTTTCCGAAGTTGACTTGCAGTTGCTTTGTCTGTCAGAAGTTTGATTTGCTGTTGATTTGGTCGTTTTTCCTAGATTTGTGTGCTTCTACCATGAGTTGGTAGACGATATATAGTAAATGTTTACTTTTTTGTCTGGTTTAATTGTGTTTAGTGTTGTTTATTGTTGTTATGGCCTAATGTGTTGTGCTGTAGCCTCTAGACAAAGTCAGTTATAAACGACTACGATTTGTGGCCGTGTTCGATCGGGAGGGTGGTTTTATTTTGAAAACTGACCGGATGCTCTATGGCTTTTACTATTTCACTTCCTGCCCGGTCGGTCTGCAGTTGAAATTGACGCGGTTCAGCAACAGCTCGCGTCAAAAATAGAAGTGCTACGGAATGATAGCGTTACGGCTGCGACGCGCCGCTCCTGGGACACTGCTGACGTTCTGCGGCGCGCCCGGTGGAAATGCTTTCATTGATCAGAGTGGCAGCGATCAGCAGCGGTGACCGCGGCGCAGCCGTTCCGCGGCGCTACGTCCCCGGTGGACTTTCAACATGGCCCACATTGCCCGTAAATACTTGGGGACTCCTGCCACAACTGTCCCATGCGAGATACTTTTTTCTTTAGCAGGCCATATTGTGCAGAAGAGGAGATCTAGTTTGTCACCAGAAAATGTCTTCATTTCATGTTTAACTCAACAGTTAGTAAACACAAGTACATCTTATTGAACATTATTTATTTTCATCACCAATTATCATAGTAGAACAGCTTTCTAACGCAGTTTGTGATGCATTTTGGAAACAGGAGATGAGCCGCTGGTCTAATGCGCCACCTGGCTTGAGAAACCCGTTCTCAAAGACTTACTTTTAGTCATTATTTAGGTAGCACACACATATTATGAGGAAATCAAATGAGCCATTTTAATCTAGATTAATCTAGATTAATTCCAAGATTACAGTGAGATTAATCTAGATTAAAGAAACTAATCTATGCCCACCACTAATAAAAATACAATATTGAAGACAACTCTTCAAAAAATATTGATATAACATGACTCAATACTGGAGCATTACATTTATCACATTGAGTCCAACTGACCTGAGAGTCTCCAGTCTACAGTGTGGACTCCCCAGTCCAGCAGAGAGCAGCTTCACTCCTGAATCCTGCAGACCATTGGTACTCAGGTCCAGCTCTCTCAGACTAGAGGAGTTGGAGCTGAGAACTGAGGCCAGAGCTTCACAGCCTCTCTTTGACAGATTACAGCCAGTCAGCCTTTCATAATCAAAAGATACAAACATTAATTATTATAGATTTCATGGAAATCACAGAAATATCTTGTATACATCATGCAAAACTGCAAATAGTGTAGCTACTAATCACTTTAAAAACAAAGATAAAAATACAATATTGAAGACAACTCTTCATACAAATATTGATATAACATGACTCAATACTAAAGAATTACATTTATCACATTGAGTCCAACTGACCTGAGAGTCTCCAGTCTACAGTGTGGACTCCCCAGTCCAGCAGAGAGCAGCTTCACTCCTGAATCCTGCAGATCATTGGTACTCAGGTCCAGCTCTCTCAGACTAGAGGAGTTGGAGCTGAGAACTGAGGCCAGAGCTTCACAGCACAACTCTGACAGATGACGGCCATTCAGCCTTCACACACAATAAATAATGTTAGGAACTGGGATGAAATGTATTAAAATTAAACACCTTTACTACTTTTTACATTATGAGTGTTAATAAATTAGATCTTTAAATGTTAATAGTTAGATGTCACAAATATCATAGTTCAAATCTGAAACAAAACTTATCATTAAAATGTCAGTTTTAGGAAGAGGCTGTAATTAAACTTTACTAACTCTAAACCCCACCTTACTGTCTGACTACATGATAATGAGTAGAATAACAATGTAATATAACATGCACCTTATACTGTCATTAACAAACTAAGAATATAACATACAGCTTATACTGTCATTAACAAACTACGGTAAGAATATAACATACACCTTATACTGTCATTAACAAACTAAGAATATAACATGCACCTTATACTCTCATTAACAAACTAAGAATATAACATGCACCTTATACTGTCATTAACAAACTAAGAATATAACATACACCTAATACTGTCATTAACAAACTAATAATATAACATACACCTTATACTGTCATTAACAAACTAATAATATAACATGCACCTTATACTGTCATTAACAAACTAAGACAATAACATGCACCTTATACTGTCATTAACAAACTAAGAATATAACATGCACCTTATACTGTCATTAACAAACTAAGAATATAACATGCACCTTATACTGTCATTAACAAACTAAGAATATAACATACACCTTATACTGTCATTAACAAACTAAGAATATAACATGCACCTTATACTGTCATTAACAAACTAAGAATATAACATACACCTTATACTGTCATTAACAAACTAAGAATATAACATACACCTTATACTGTCATTAACAAACTAAGAATATAACATGCACCTTATACTGTCATTAACAAACTAAGAATATAACATACACCTTATACTGTCATTAACAAACTAAGAATATAACATACACCTTATACTGTCACTAACAAACTAAGAATATAACATACACCTTATACTGTCATTAACAAACTAAGAATATAACATGCACCTTATACTGTCATTAACAAACTAAGAATATAACATGCACCTTATACTGTCATTAACAAACTAAGAATATAACATGCACCTTATACTGTCATTAACAAACTAAGAATATAACATGCACCTTATACTGTCATTAACAAACTAAGAATATAACATACACCTTATACTGTCATTAACAAACTAAGAATATAACATACACCTTATACTGTCATTAACAAACTAAGAATATAACATGTACCTTATACTGTCATTAACAAACTAAGAATATAACATGCACCTTATACTGTCATTAACAAACTAAGAATATAACATGCACCTTATACTGTCATTAACAAACTAAGAATATAACATGCACCTTATACTGTCACTAACAAACTAAGAATATAACATACACCTTATACTGTCATTAACAAACTAAGAATATAACATATACCTTATACTGCCATTATCAAACTAAGAATATAACATGCACCTTATACTGTCATTAACAAACTAAGAATATAACATGCACCTTATACTGTCATTACCAAACTAACTATAACTATGTTGGGTGATTCCTAAGTGGACATATTTATTGTATTTCTTTAGACCTGTGAACTTTTATGGATGTAAATCTGTTTCATTTCATTTCATTTATTTTATTTATAAGGACAGTGCACATTAATTTACATCATAAAATCATGTAAAATGTACCAGCGTTAGCCGGCCGGCTAATTTCCAACTGTAGTCCTTTGGCAGGATATAAAATAGCCATTACTTTGACTTGGTCAAAGATGCCAAGTCAGCACTAAAATATAAATTACAAAGTACATACAAAACATGCAAAAACACAGAGCAAAGAAACAAAAACAAAACAACATACACAAAAGAAAACACAGCCCAGAACACACTTATGACACACAGATAAAACATCAACAGTCACTCCCAGCAACAGGCAGAATAAAAATAAAATAAAATGGTGTGATGTACTGCCGGTGTTAGGAGCTAAAAGTGTTCACATGTCTGACTGCTTAAAAGCCAGTTCTTAAGATGCTGGGAGAAAGTGTGTATGGTCGTACAACTTCGTATGTGGTTTGGTATGGTGTTCCAGACATGTGAAGCTCTTACAGAGAAGCATAGCTGACTAAAAGCACTGGTCCTAAGAGGGACTACACAATCCCCTCTTAGGGCAGATCTTGTGGCTCTACTATTTGAGTTTTTTTGTTTTATAAAAGCACAGAGTGGAGGTGGAGCCTTACCATTTAGTATTTTAAAAATCAGGCATGCATCAGAGTGTTTTGTTATGTTTTCCCAACTAAGTATGTTATATTTATCAAGAATATTGCAGTGATGATAAGATTTTGGTTTTCTGTCTAATACCTTGAGAGCTTGCTTATAAAGTGAGAGAATGGGCTTCAGTGTTGAACTGTTTGCCAGGGTCCAGCTCG
This sequence comes from Merluccius polli, assembly GCA_030340625.1. NCBI lineage: Eukaryota > Metazoa > Chordata > Actinopteri > Gadiformes > Merlucciidae > Merluccius > Merluccius polli. The sequence continues at coordinate 157,001 of JAOPHQ010004002.1, forward strand.
TCATGCAGTATGTTAGGTGAGGGATAATCATGGCATTCATGTACATTTTTGCTACCGTTGTTGTTAAGCAGTGTCTAATATATCTAAAATTTGCCAGATTATACTTAGTGATTTGCATAACTTTTTTTACCTGTTTTTTGAAGGACAGATTGGAATCGAGGATAATTCCCAGATATTTAATTTGTGAGACTGTTTCAATGATCTCTCCAGAAATGTATACTTGAGGATCACATTCAGATACACTGTGTGATTTGCTAAAAAAACATGCAAACTGTCTTGTTGACATTTAGATGTAAGTGTGAGTCATCCAGCCATTGATGTACATCTGTCATTATTGCAGTAAGTTTGGCCGCTGCTTGTACTTTAGTTTTAGTGTGGACATAAATGACTGTGTCATCAGCATACATCTGTACCTCACACCCTGAGCATGCTGAAGGCAAGTCATTTATGTATAGACTGAACAGAATAGGTCCCAGAATAGATCCCTGGGGTACACCCAGCTCATTGCTCAGTGGAGGTGATGTCTCACCGTTCACCTTTACACACTGTATCCTGCCTGATAAATAGGATTCCATCCATTTTAAAACATTAGGGGAGAAATTAAAATGAGCTAATTTGTGAATGAGTATCTGATGATCAACAGTGTCAAAGGCCTTTTTAAGGTCTAAGAACACAGCCCCAACAATGCCTCCTTTGTCCAATCTTGATTTGACATTTTCCACAAAGTAGCAATTTGCTGTCTCTGTGGAATGGTTAGCTCGGAAGCCAAATTGCATTGGGTGCAAAGAATAAGGACTGCTGTTAAGATGCGTAGTGATCTGCCTAGCAACACATTTCTCAGCAATTTTAGAGATAACTGGTAAAATGCTGATAGGCCTGTAATTATTCACATTGGTTGTATCTCCTGATTTGTGAATGGGTATAACAATAGCTGACTTCCAGTCTTTTGGGAAAAGCCCTTCTTTAAAGGAACCATTTATAATCTTTGTGATCGGTCCTGAGAGTGTAGCAGCATGCTTTTTAAAAAATATTGAGTCTAACCCAAATCTATCTTTTGATTTAGAAGTTTTTATAGCGCTAATAATTGAAGTGACATTGGTTTCAGAGACCTCCATCAGTGAGAACACAGGTTGTGAGGTATTAATCAGTGGTGGATCTAGAAGACCAGTTTGATTATTATGTGTAGTCATCTTCACAGAGTTAACAAAGTGGGTGTTGAGGAGTGTTGCTGTTTCTACTGCTCCCTTACTCAGAGATCCATCGGTACTGGGCCCAGTTTCCCGAAAGCGTCGTTAGCCTAAGTGGTTCGTTAAGTTCGTCGTACGACCATCAGACAGTTTTCACACCGTTTCCCGAAAGCATCGTTGCGTAACGACCGTCGTTAAGACGCTCGTAGCTAACGAGAGCTCCAGGGGTACTCGTAGCGCACTATGAGCGTCGTTAACACGTCCAATACCACTGAATGTCCAGCTGGTGACGCTAAAGTTACGATAGGCTATATAGCTTAGTCTATGTTATACCATGGTCTGGGTGAATACTCGATTCTGATTGGCTGAAGATTATAGAGCGGAGCTCTATAATCTTATCTTTGATGTACACCTAGGAAAGACGTTGACGCTATGAAGACGCTATGGCCACGTTGCTTGGCAACGCCTGCATACGGGAGATATTAAATAGTCCGCGCGACTTATAACAATAAAAAAACCCTCACGATTGTAACTCTAAAACACATTAAAGTATTATTAATTGATTAAATATTAACAGAAATGAATGGACGACGCGGAGGCGTGAACCGCGGAGGACGGTTCTGTTAATGGACACCTCGAAGGGCATTATCCCGAATGGTCACTTACGAAAGAAAGAAATATTTAATCAATTAATAATACTTGAATGTGTTTTAGAGTTAAAATCGTGAGGTGTTTTTTTTTTTTTTTACAAATCGAGCAGACTATTTAATATCTCCCGTATGCAGGCGTTGCCAAGCAACGTGGCCATAGCGTCTTCATAGCGTCAACGTCTTTCGTAGGTGTACTTTTCAACCTACACCCTCCAGCCAATCAGAATCGAGTATTCACCCAGACCACGGTATAATATGTATTTCAGCACCGTGTCAGTGGACAGGTACAAGGCTACGATCGATCGTTAGATCTGTGCACGCGCGTTCATGTTAAGAGGAGTTTCGGGAAACGCACGGAAAAAAATAACGATCGTTCGAAAGATGATTCGTAAGAAGGATCGTAAGATGGATCGTACATCGTTATCGGGAAACTGGGCCCTGATCTCCAACTGTTTTGTTGTGTTGTTGTGCCCCTTCCCTGTTAACTTCTGTATACAATCCCAGATTTGTTTATGATTTCCTTTTGCCTCATCCATGATGTTTACAAAGAAGTTTGATTTAGCTGTTCTGATATCCTTTGTTACCTTGTTTCTTAAAGAGGTGAAAGTGTGTCTATGAGTCAATGACTTGGTCTTAAGGAAAGTCCTAAGGGCATTATCCCTTTCCTTCATTAGTCTCCTTATATCACTAGTTATCCAGGGGAGGGTGTATTTGTTAGCCTTAAGTTTAGTTTTCTTCAGGAATTGTTTTGTTGTATTTTCAATTGTGGACATAAGTACATGTGTGTCTGCATCTGCATTTGAGCCAGATATTAGATCACTCCAGTCGATGCTCTTAATAGCATTATCAAATTCAACCATATCACTTTTAGGTATTCTGAATTGTGCAGACTTTATGTTAGGGCGTAGGTAGAGTCGTTTTTTTGTTAGTTTTCTGGCTATAAGAGTTAGGTTGTGGTCAGATAGACCTGTAACCATATTGAAGGATCTAGTCACCCTCTCAGGTTTATTACTAAATACCAGATCTATTTGTGTTCTTGAAGAGTTGGTTATTCTAGTGGGTCCCTTTATTAGTTGCGTGAGATCAAATGTATTTGAAACATATTTTAATGCTTTATTACTCAGTTTGTCCTCCCAATTGATATTAAAATCACCCATTATGATAATCTCCTTCCCTTTTAACACACACCTGTTAACCTCTTAACTCCCAGCGTCCGTATTCAGGGGACGGTGGGGGGGCACTATTACTATATACTGTGTTTATGTTCATATTCATTAGTTGAAGAGTTATAAGCTGATATATTTAGACGTCATTTAGGAGGACCTTCTCCAACAAGGGGCGGTAGTTAAGAGGTGTTAAAGGTCTTCTGATGAGGAGCCTTGTGGTGGGACTGTTTGCACATTGAGTCCAACTGACCTGAGAGTCTCCAGTGTGGACTCCCCAGTCCAGCAGAGAGCAGCTTCACTCCTGAATCCTGCAGATCATTGGTACTCAGGTCCAGCTCTCTCAGACTAGAGGAGTTGGAGCTGAGAACTGAGGCCAGAGCTTCACAGCACAACTCTGACAGATGACAGCTATTCAGCCTTTCATGAACAATAGATACAAACATTAATTATTATAGGTTTCATGGAAATCACAGAAATATCTTTTATACATCATGCAAAACTGCAAACATTGTAGCTACTAATCACTTAAAAAACAAAGATAAAAATACAATATTGAAGACAATTCTTCAAAAAATATTGATATAACATGACTCGGGGGTCCAGTCCGTCACTGCCACAGAGCGAGTAACGGATGTCTCACGGTACGGATGAGCACGGATGTCTCACAGTAACGGACGTTGCGATCAGCTGATTTTGCGCAGTTCTCCAGTGTGCGCGCGGTGCACAGAGCACACAGCGCTGCGGCTCCGTTTGCCTTTTTTTTTGCAGGTGGGGAAACGCAGTAGTACAAGATACACGTGTAGTTTTATTTTGATGACCTGATGGTGAGTTACGCAAAAGCGCTGTAGTGGCACAAGTGACGTTACGCATCGCTGATTATGGGCGCGTATGCGTACTTGCGTACCAGTTATGTGCACCCCTGATTATAAGAGGCCTATCAGTGCTTTCTGAACATATCGAACACACTTTTAAAAATGCCGCGATAATACTGAAAACTGGGATAATTTTGGTCACAATAACCGTGAGGTAAAATGTTCATACCGTTACATCCCTAATTGTGTTGTGTGTATTGTAATACATGTTATTAGTGAACCTACAGAGATGTTTTGTATATTATTATAACTTTTATATTCTAGTATTATGTATATTGTGTTGTGTGTATTGTAATACATGTTATTAGTGAACCTACAGAGATGTTTTATATATTATTATAACTTTTATATTCTAGTATTATGTATATTGTGTTATATGTATTGTAATACATGTTATTAGTGAACCTACAGAGACGTTTTGGAGGCTTTGACCACTGGCAGCAGCCTCAGAAGAGCCTCCTCTGAAGCAGAGTATTTCTTCAGGTCAAACACGTCCAGCTCCTCTTCTGATGTCAGTAAGATGAAGACCAGAGCTGACCACTGAGCAGAGGAGAGAGATGCTCTGGAGAGACTTCCTGATGTCAGGTACTGTTGGATCTCCTCCACTAGAGAACGGTCCTTCAGCTCATTCAGACAGTGGAACAGATTGATGCTTCTCTCTGGAGAGAGATCTCCACTTATCTTCTCCTTGATATAAGACACTGTCTCCTGATTGGTCAGTGAGCTACTTCCTGTCTGTCCCAGCAGACCTTGTAGGAGAGTCTGATTGATGTCCAGAGAGAGGCCCAGGAGGAAGCGGAGGAACAAGTCCAGGTGTCCGTTCTCACTCTGTAAGGCCTTGTCCACAGCACTCTGGTGGAGGGGGGGGACGTTGGGTTTCTTTCTAAAAAGAATAGACCACATGGGCCATGGTTGTTTTTCTGAGAGCAGATTGACACCAGTGTTTCTGAAGGACAGAAAGACATAAAGGGCAGCCAGAAACTCCTGGATGCTCAGATGGACAAAGCAGAAGACCTTGTCCTGGTACAGCCCACACTCCTTTTTAAAGATCTGGGTGAACACTCCTGAGTACACTGAGGCGGCTCTGATATCGATGCCACACTCTGCCAGGTCTGCCTGGTAGAAGATCAGGTTGCCTTTCTCCAGCTGGTTAAAAGCCAGTTTTCCCAGAGAAACGATGATCTCCTTGCTCTCTGAACTCCAGTGTGGATCTGTTTCAGCTCTCCCATGATACTTCCTGTCCCCCTGTATGGACTGAACCCTCAGGAAGTGGATGTACATCTGAGTCACAGTGTTGGGCATCTCTTCTCCACTCTGGGATGTTGTGAAGAGGTCCTCCATAACTGTAGCAGAGATCCAACAGAAGACTGGGATGTGACACATGATGTGGAGGCTTCGTGATTTCTTGACATGGGAGATGATTTTCCTGGCCAGCGTCTCATCGCTGAATTTCTTCATGAAGTATTCCTCCTTCTGTGGGTCGTCGAAGCCTCTCACCTCTGTCGCCATGCCAACACACTCAGCAGGGATCTGATTGGCTGCCGCAGGGCGTGTGGTTATCCAGATGCGGGCGGAGGGAAGCAGGTAACCCCTGATGAGGTTTGTCAGCAGCACGTCCACAGAGGTCGGCGCTGTGACATCAGTCCAGATCTGGTTCTTCTGGAAGTCCAGAGGAAGTCGACACTCATCCAGACCATCCAAGATGAAGACAACTTGGAACCGGTCGTATCTGCAGATTCCTGCTTGCTTGGTCTCAATAAAGAAGTGATGAAGAAGTCCCACCAAGCTGAACTCTTTCCCTTTCAGTAAATTCAGCTCTCTGAAAGTGAAGGGAAATGTGAAGTGTATGTCCTGGTTGGCTTTGCCTTCAGCCCAGTCCAGAGTGAACTTGTGTGTTAAGATGGTTTTACCGATGCCAGGCACTCCAGTTGTCATTATGGTTCTGATTGGTTGATCTTGTCCAGGTAAGGGTTTAAAGATATCTTCACATTTGATTGGTGTTTCCTCCTTGGTTGGTTTCCTGGAAGCTGTTTCAATCAGTCTGACCTCATGTTCCTGGTTGACGTCTCCAATGTCTCTCTCTGTGATGAAGATCTCTGTGTAGAAGTCATTCAGATCTGTTGCTTGTCCTGCTTTAGCGATTCCCTCAAACACACGCCTGAACTTCTCCATCAGATGAGACCTGAATTTACGTTGGCACTCGACAGCAACAGTTCCTAAATGAGAAAACAACAGAAGACATCAGTTAATGGATGGTGCCGTCAAACGTCAATATTTCCTGTTAAATTATATCTATTGGTTCATTACTTGATTATTTGAACATATCTTAGGATTATTTTGATATTTCCACAGCAATATGATTGGTGTAATGACAGTAGTAGTATTATAAATGTCTTATAACTGCTAAGTAGTGCTATCATTGTTGTGCATCAGAGGAAAGAGACTGTGACAAAATGAGACCCACAATTACCCTACATATCTGGGTCAAACCATTTAACCAGATACCCCAACAATAACCCTACATATCTGGATCAAACCATTGAACCTGATAGACCTACAATAACCCTACATATCTGGATCAAACCATTGAACCTGATAGACCTACAATAACCCTACCTATCTGGATCAAACCATTTAACCTGATACCCCCACAAGTACACTACATATCTGGATCAAACCATTTAACCTGATACCCACACAATAACCCTACCTATCTGGATCAAACCATTTAACCTGATACCCCCACACAAACCCTACATATCTGGATCAAACCATTTAACCTGATAGACCCACAATAACCCTTCCTATCTGGATCAAACCATTTAACCTGATACCCCCACAAAAACCCTACGTATCTGGATCAAACCATTTAACCTGATAGACCCACAATAACCCTACGCATCTGGATCAAACCATTTAACCTGATAGACCCACAATAACCCTACATATCTGGATCAAACCATTTAACCTGATAGACCCACAATAACCCTTCCTATCTGGATCAAACCATTTAACCTGATACCCCCACAAAAACCCTACATATCTGGATCAAACCATTTAACCTGATACCCCCACAATAACCCTACATATCTGGATCAAACCATTTAACCTGATAGACCCACAATAACCCTACCTATCTGGATCAAACCATTTAACCTGATAGACCCACAATAACCCTACGTATCTGGATCAAACCATTTAACCTGATAGACCCACAATAACCCTACGTATCTGGATCAAACCATTTAACCTGATAGACCCACAATAACCCTACGCATCTGGATCAAACCATTTAACCTGATAGACCCACAATAAGCCTACATATCTGGATCAAACCATTTAACCTGATAGACCCACAATAACCCTACGTATCTGGATCAAACCATTTAACCTGATACCCCCACAAAAACCCTACATATCTGGATCAAACCATTTAACCTGATACCCCCACAATAACCCTACATATCTGGATCAAACCATTTAACCTGATAGACCCACAATAACCCTACCTATCTGGATCAAACCATTTAACCTGATAGACCCACAATAACCCTTCCTATCTGGATCAAACCATTTAACCTGATACCCCCACAAAAACCCTACATATCTGGATCAAACCATTTAACCTGATACCCCCACAATAACCCTACATATCTGGATCAAACCATTTAACCTGATAGACCCACAATAACCCTACCTATCTGGATCAAACCATTTAACCTGATAGACCCACAATAACCCTACGTATCTGGATCAAACCATTTAACCTGATAGACCCACAATAACCCTACGTATCTGGATCAAACCATTTAACCTGATAGACCCACAATAACCCTACGCATCTGGATCAAACCATTTAACCTGATAGACCCACAATAACCCTATATATCTGGATCAAACCATTTAACCTGATAGACCCACAATAACCCTACGTATCTGGATCAAACCATTTAACCTGATACCCCCACAAAAACCCTACATATCTGGATCAAACCATTTAACCTGATACCCCCACAATAACCCTACATATCTGGATCAAACCATTTAACCTGATAGACCCACAATAACCCTACCTATCTGGATCAAACCATTTAACCTGATAGACCCACAATAACCCTTCCTATCTGGATCAAACCATTTAACCTGATACCCCCACAAAAACCCTACATATCTGGATCAAACCATTTAACCTGATACCCCCCACAATAACCCTACATATCTGGATCAAACCATTTAACCTGATAGACCCACAATAACCCTACCTATCTGGATCAAACCATTTAACCTGATAGACCCACAATAACCCTACGTATCTGGATCAAACCATTTAACCTGATAGACCCACAATAACCCTACGTATCTGGATCAAACCATTTAACCTGATAGACCCACAATAACCCTACATATCTGGATCACACCATTTAACCTGATACCCCCACAATTACACTACATATCTGGATCAAACCATTTAACCTGATACCCACACAATAACCCTACATATCTGGATCAAACCATTTAACCCGATAGACCCACAATAACCCTTCCTATCTGGATCAAACCATTTAACCTGATACCCCCACAAAAACCCTACATATCTGGATCAAACCATTTAACCTGATACCCCCACAAAAACCCTACATATCTGGATCAAACCATTTAACCTGATAGACCCACAATAACCCTACCTATCTGGATCAAACCATTTAACCTGATAGACCCACAATAACCCTTCCTATCTGGATCAAACCATTTAACCTGATACCCCCACAAAAACCCTACATATCTGGATCAAACCATTTAACCTGATACCCCCACAATAACCCTACATATCTGGATCAAACCATTTAACCTGATAGACCCACAATAACCCTACCTATCTGGATCAAACCATTTAACCTGATAGACCCACAATAGAAATCTCCTATTATCTAATTTAGTTCAGTTCACACTTTTCAGAAATGTGATGAGTCTCTTCTTTTCAAAATAAAAGTCTTCATTGTTTTCAAACTAAGAGCCTTCTCTTTTGAAACTAAGTCTCTTCTGCTTCAAAAATTGTCTTTCTTCTTTTTTCAAATTAAGAGTCTCTTATTGCTCCATTTCAAAATAAGTCTCTTACTGCTCCGTTTCAAAATAAGAGTCTCTTACTGCTCCGTTTCAAAATAAGAGTCTCTTACTGCTCTGTTTCAAAATAAGAGTCTCTTACTGCTCTGTTTCAAAATAAGAGTCTCTTACCGCCCCACAGTTTGTCGGCCAGTTCCTCCTGGTTCATCTCCATCAGGCAGAGCTTTGTGATGTCTACCACTCCCTCTATGGCGCGCCTCCTCTGCTCCTCTTTCTTAGCGTCCTCCTCCTCCCTCTGACTCTCTGAGCATTGTGGGTAATCTGGGAAGAGACCCCTCCAGAGCTTCTTCAGCTCCTTGTCTAGGAAAGCGTGTGCGTCCTCCTCAGCCCTCTGGAGCAGAACAAACATCAATGAGAACTTGACTCTGAACTCACTGAGGATATCAGAAGCATCTGTCCTAGATTCACGTCCCGCTGGTCTAAAGAGGGAAGCCTGGAGACCATCAGCACCACAAGAGATGCTTTCTTTTTTTGTGATCAATTTTTTTATTGTATTTTGCTTCATACAACAAACACATAAACAAACTGAAATACATCTAAGACAACAAATAAGACAACACACATCAAATAAAACAACATACAGCATTCAACCACATTCACTCCCCCCATCCCCAGGTCTTGCTCCTCCCGCCCCCGCCCACCAAGAAAGAGATTCGGTTATCTGATCCAGCTCAACAAAGTTGACAAAATTAGTATGCCAAATTAAGATAAAAGATGAACAAGGAAGAGTAAGCAGAAAGGGGACATAAGACCATGACTACTATCCCAACATAATGTCGATAAAGGATGACCATAAATGAATGTTTTTAACCTGAGCACCATGCATAATGGCCACTGATTTCTCCAGCCTAGCCAGATCTATAACTGTATTTACCCAGTGTTGATAAGACAGATCATGAGGTGCTTTCCATCTCTGAGCTATAAGCTTCTTGGCAGCAGTTAGGCCTACCAGGAACCAGCGTTGGTGCATCAAAGACAGGTCTAGACCAGTAAAATCACTAAGCAATAAGATAGTTGGGGAACAAGGAATGGTACGCTCAAGTACTATGGACATCTTATTGGAGACCATACTCCAAAAATCTCTCACACCAGGGCAGTCCCAGACCATATGAACAAAAGTTCCTGTTGTACCTGAAGAACATAGCTGGCAGTTGGGAGATAGGTTTAATTTCATTAGAAATAATTTACGGGGAGTGCAGTAGAGTCTGTGTATGAAATTATAATGAATCATCTGATGGTTGGGATTACGCGATGATAGGACTATCCTTGACCAGACTGTAGACCAATTGATTGTATTAGGTGCAATTGAGAGATCTTGGCTCCAGAGACTATCAACTTGCAGCGGTTTTTCTGCATGTTTGGTGATGTATGTGTAAAGAGAGGAGACCAAGCCTCGGGTAGATGCAATACCACAAATTCTATGAATCTGATGAGGTTCCAAATGTTCTCCCCAAGGGACTCCGTATGCCCGTAAGGCACTGCGGAGTTGCAGGTAGAAGAAAAAAGAGGTACCAGGTAAGTTGTAATGTGACTTCAGATCTTGAAAAGATCTGAGTACATTACCTGATGTAATGTCAGAAAGGGTATTGATCCCTTTTTCGCTCCACTGATGGAAGGAAATCGGATGACCACCCAAGCGAAGGGCATAATTATTAAATAAAGGAAGGTGAGGATGGAATTTTGAAAGATTTTCAGATTGTGGTTCCATGTTTCTCCATGTGGAAAGAAGATGTGAGATTAATGAACCAAATTTGGATTTACAGGTTTTAAGAGGGATGTTAGAGTAGATTAAATCCTGAAGCCTATGTGGTCTTACTAGGTTTTCTTCTAAAGAACGCCAAGCTACTTGTGCATCCGGGTTTAACCAGGTATGAAGAGGACGAAGTGTTAAGGACCAGAAGTAAAACTGGAAGTTTGGGAACCCAAGACCTCCCGATAGTTTTTGCCTCTGCAAAATGGACATTTTGATCCGTGGGCGTTTCCCTTTCCAGACATACCTAGACACTAATTTATGAAGTTTCTCCCAATGTCCAGCAGGGTGTGCTAAGGGCAACATTGAACTACAGAAAACAAGAGATGCTTTCTAATGTTCATGTAGAGCTGGAGTCAAATGTCTTGTTGGACCTTTACACACCTGGATCAGCTCTGTTGGATACTGCTGTACAGACTGAGCACTGGGAACCTTTGACCTCTCCTGGTGTCGTCTGTGGAGAACACACACACACACACACACACACACACACACACACACACACACACACGTCAGTACCAGTAGAGTCTGATGATAACCAACTGGTCTGATTTTATCGTCTGTTTGAAAATCCTACCTCTTCTTAATCGACGGGCAGCCATCTTTAAACTGAACAGGTTGACACATAGAGTGGTCACTCTTCATGGAGACTGTGGAGGGTTTATGTGGAGTGTGTGTTGTTGGTGGCTGGTTTACAGCCTCACCTGGCCTGAGTCAGACTGATTGGACTCTGGCTGGGTGGGGCTGCACACCTGTGGTGCATGAGCAATCATGGCACCCAGGATAAACCAGCCATCAACACACACACTCGAGGAGGAGCACTGTCATGACAAGAAGTACTATCAGCTCGGCGAATAACATCTTGCCTGTAAAACTCCAATAAACACCTTGAACTACATCTACCCGTGTCCTGTGTCGGAGGGCCCCAAAGGAAAGCCACTTTGGTGGCGTGTGGCCGGACGTACCCCGCCACAGAGACACAGCTGGGTCCAGGGGAGTCTGCTCTCTCCTGCTGGACTCTTCTAGAAATACAAGAACCAGGATTAATGGACAATTGATAGATGCTATATCTTTATAATGTCTGATAAATCCTTACCTCTTCTCAATAGACTGATTTCCATCTTTAAAGTTAAAAGGTATACCCATAGACCGGTCACTCTTCATGGAGACACAGCTGGGTCCAGGGGAGTCTGCTCTCTCCTGCTGCTCTGGGCTTCAACACAACACACACACAGCTTTTACTCAGACTAATGATGGTGTGATGATATATCACTGCTGAGCTCTGAGATGGACAACAGTCACAGACAGTTAGAGATCCTCTTCTTACCTCTTAGCTCTGCTGTGGCGGCCATGTTCCCCAGACAGAGTGGTTTTAGAGGGAGGACCCCCCCCTCCTCTGTCTCCTCATCCATAGTAGACTGGACACCTGGACACACACACAACTAACGAATCACTTTATTTGCCTTTTGAACTGAGATCATTAACTACATCATACTAAACTGTTAGACGTCATAAACCCCATCAATAATTAACCCAGAGACAAAACCATACAGATTTATACAGTAGATTAAATTATTAAAAACCTTGGGGACTGTTACTGTGCTTAAACTAATACAAATGACTTGAATAAACTCACAGTACAATTAAAAGTACAGGATGTTTGAATCCAAACATTTCACTTTGGTGAACCAGAGTCCATATAAATCAACTGCAGGGTGAAACTAATTCTTAACATTATGACCCGTGTTCCTGCATTCAAACAGCTCACAGAGAAAGAGCAGCAAACACCACACCTGGAAATGCATTGTTTTACCAAGATTAGATAACTGTAGTTTACCGATAATGTGAATAAAATATAACATGTCTAAAACTGTACCTCATCTTCTACGTGATGAAAACGTGTCCCGCCCCATACAGTATAAAGTTATACAAGTACAAACACAAAGGAAGCAAATGAGGTTTAAATGTCTGCCAAAATCAAGTCAATCAGGGGAAAGAGATGACAAGTGGACTCACCTTCAGGGCTCCTCACTGTGGAAAACAACGAAGAGCAAATGAGGAAGTAGACTTTGAACATCTGACTACTACTGAAACCTTTAGGATGGGGCGTGTTTAAGGTTTATAACCATTACCAAATAAACGACAACTATGGAGAATACTTTGACTCATCACAAATGTACGACACTATGGACTCACATGAGTCTGTTATCACAATGGTTTTTGGTTCACAAATACTTTCAGGGTGCACACACAAATGTGTTTTTATTTATTACGACAATAACTTATTTTTGAGACTGAAGATCTGTTTCTAATCCTATCAGCTTGAACCTCAGGAGGACTTCCAGCATGAACTGCAACGTGTCTTAAAGCGTCTTTACACCATCAATAAGTGACTCATGTTAACAATAAAATACTCACTACAGTACAGACTGAAACTTCACAATAAAAGCCCACAACACAACCACACTGACCTCACTACAGTACGGACTGAAACTTCACAATAAAAGCCCAAAACACAACCACACTGACCTCACTACAGTACAGACTGAAACTTCACAATAAAAGCCCACAACACAACCACACCGATCTCACTACAGTACAACCTGAAACTTCACAATAAAAGCCCACAACACAACCACACCGACCTCACTACAGTACAGACTGAAACTTCACAATAAAAGCCCACAACACAACCATACTGACCTCACTACAGTACAGACTGAAACTTCACAATACAAGCCCACAACACAACCATACTGACCTCACTACAGTACGGACTGAAACTTCACAATAAAAGTCCACAACACAACCATACTGACCTCACTACAGTACGGACTGAAACTTCACAATAAAAGCCCACAACACAACCATACTGACCTACAGTACAGACTGAATCTTAACAATAAAAGCCCACAACTTAACCACACTGACCTCACTACAGTACAGACTGAAACTTCACAATAAAAGCCGACAACATAACCACACTGACCTCACTACAGTACGGACTGAAACTTCACAATAAAAGCCCACAACACAACCACACCGACCTCACTACAGTACAGACTGAAACTTCACAATAAAAGCCCACAACACAACCACACTGACCTCACTACAGTACGGACTGAAACTTCACAATAAAAGCCCAAAACACAACCATACTGACCTCACTACAGTACGGACTGAAACTTCACAATAAAAGCCCAAAACACAACCACACTGACCTCACTACAGTACGGATTGAAACGTCACAATAAAAGCCCACAACACAACCATACTGACCTCACTACAATACGGACTGAAACTTCACAATAAAAGCCCACAACATAACCACACTGACCTCACTACAGTACGTACTGAAACTTCACAATAAAATGTAGTATTTTTAGTTTAGAAAATGAGTGGCTTCCTAGAGTCATGTGATCATACTTCATCATTATTAGTGTTCGTGTTAGAGATAAAACAGACCAAAGGTTTGATAAAGTGATAAAACCACTGGTGTCAGCACTGAGGGTTGTATAGTGAAACGTCTTACTGCCCGGGTATAAAGCACTGCTTTACAAGTACAAAGTACAAATACAAGCACAGAACCGCTTCTTTTGTTTTACTGCTTCTTCTCCACGCTGTCATAAACACCATCGGTCAGACAAGGAAACACACCTGGAACCCAGTAATGGCTGTCTGCTGAAGTTCAGAAAACAATTATATTATTTTTAACTAAAGACGATTCTTGTACACACATCACAAACATTCAAATGACAGTCTGTCAAACACACAACATTACAACATATTCAAGTGATGGGCAAGAGGGTCTAAACTAGCCTAGAACTCTAGACACCCCCTAGCGGCAGCAAATTTATTTGGCAGCTAGTGTAGGTCTAGCACAGCTCCGTCCGCTTTTTGGTGCTGGAAACACAAAGTGTGTCTTGTATGTCTGACCAATCACAGCATGAGGGGCGGAGTCGGAAGCCGGGCTACCATGACGACAGAAATGCGACGGTTCTGTGTTAGAGGTAAACAATGGCTGCTGCTGCTGGCGAACGGCTGTCTTTCGACTCGGCTTTGGCCGCGACTCTTCAAGACTTGAAGTTAACATTTTATTTGAGAAAAGAACAAAGAACGGCACTGAAGTCTTTCCTCGAAAATAAATATGTATTCGGAGTTTTGATTAATTACGTAGTCAGAGCCGTCGCTCTGACTACGTCACCTTCTTCGTTGCTCTGATTGGTTGTAGCGCTATCCTATTGCGTGCAGAGGGAACTTGAAAGACAACCGTTTATCCCGCCCACACTGCCAATGGAGCTGCGCCAGACCTTACATCTTTCTGATGTAGGTCTGGCTTGCCAGGCTAGGTCTAAACACCTCAAATAAGCACAACATATACAAAGGGATGTACCAGACCTATACACCTACCAAATATATTTTTCAAGAAAATGTGAGTTGTGGAGTGTGTGGCTGGTGGCTCCAGGGCGTCTTCAGGCTGTAAGAACGATGGTTGTAGTTAACAATAATGTAATGATGTAAATAGTAATGTATAAAATAGGCATATGAATTCTATCACTCTTGAAAACAATACAAACAATAACAGTATTTATTTATACAGCAACGTATGCCCAGTTATCAAAGTGTTGAAGCATTTATTCACAGAGATACAGACACAACCTACATTGACCATTGTCATGAAATCAATGACAATGCACAGGTAAATGTCTCTTACTTGTCTGTTGGGTTGCTGTCTTTAGCTGTGGTCCTCTGGAGGTCTATTCACACAGGTGCAGACACCTACTTTGACCATTGACAGGAAATCAACGACAACCGCCAACACTGATCACTGCATGAGCAGCTTCAAAGTATAAAGACGGACACAGCTCAAGCCGATCTGCTGCCTAAGGCTACATCCACACTACTACGTTTCAGTTCTCCGTCCACACTAGCGTTTTAGCACCGTATCAGAAAGAATCTCCGTCCATACTACCACGCCTGAAACCGCATAGTCATGTAACATGTGCCTTTCCAGAGGCGGCGACGCTGTGAAATAGGACTAGGGTGGCCAGACATCCGGCTTTAGGCCGGACCGTCCGGTTTTTCAATGATGAACTAAAAAAAAAAAAATCCATGCTTTCGTCTTGGTCGCGATCCACATGAAGCTTTATATTATTATAGCCACTTTTTATTATTGTTTTAGGTTATTGTTTTATAGGGACAAACATTGAAAACGTTTACTTTAGGCCTGTATTTTCTGTGCGCTTGCACTTTGAGGCAGTGTTTTTTCTATTTTCTATGTTAGTGTTGTTAAGGGCCAATAAAGCTGTTTTTCATATCTAGTCACCATGACTGTGGACACATTTGTATGTGATACACTACGCCCCCCCCCCCCCCCCCCCCCCTGAGGTGTCCTCCTTTTCACAGACTCATATCTGGGGGGTGTACTACGAAGCTCGATTAGTGGGTTAGCGAGGTATGTTGCGCTCAAAGCCTGGGTTAGCTGTCCTACGAAAGTCGCTCTCTTTTAGCGTCGCTGTATCACCATGGTAAGGGACTGTACGATATTTACCGGGGGGGGGAGGGCCGGTCGTCAGGGGGGGAGGGCCTAGGATAATTTTTTAAAGCCTTAGGGGAGGGCCCAGGAGAATATTTTTGGCCTGGGGGGAGGGCCGAGGAAAATTATTTTATGGGGGGGCAATCGTCATGACTCATGCCGAGTTCGATGTTTAAATGAAAGATAGGATAGCCTGTAAGGAAGTGAACGTCTCCTTTACCATAACCATAACCCTTTTTGGATTGAATTGTTTCACAGTAGACTGCGGACGCTGTAGACTCTGCTCTGCGAGCGGACGCTAGACTCTGCTCGTCTCATACCACCGCGAACGGGTTTATGAGACCCCAGATCGTTTCACACAAACGCGGGAGGGTACCTTTGGCGTCAGTATCCAGGGCTTAATTTGGGCCGGAACACGCCGGAATATGTTCCGGCACCTCCAACGGTGGATCCGGCACCTTTTTTATTTTCTTTATTCCCCCCCCCCCCGCCGTCAGTGGTTACGATCGCGCAACCCCGTCATCAGTCCGCGGTCCCCCCCCTCCCGTTGACAATCACGAACACCCCCCCCCCCACCCACCCCCGGGCGTGACAAATCGTCGGTAGGCCTATATTACGAGTTGGGATGAGAACGGGTTGTCTGCCGAAACAGTCAAGTCTAAATCATGCGATAGGCGCGCACGATGACATCCTCACAGCATGCACACGGGCTGTGTGTGGACTCGGGTCTGCGGCTGAGTCCGCGGCCGGGTCCGCGGGTCCGGTGCTGGGTCCGCGGCTGGCGGGTCCGGTGCTCCCCCCCCCCCCCCCCCCCCCCCCCCCCGTTGACAATCGCGCCGAATGTAGAGCATATTGTAATGCAGCGTTGAATGGATGAATAGCTTACATAAGGGTCCCCAGCACTTTTCAAACCACACTCAAGCTTATGGTTATTGTCCCCACCACTTCTAAAACCAAACTGACGCCACTGACCACATAGACCAAGAATCGCAGGGTGATCATTAGTCGCTCTTAGTCACAGTAGTTTGTGTTTTGTCTTATAATAGCCTATAAGGTACAATGTCATCAGCCAAGTTGTGAAATTATTGGGGGAGTCTCGTAACATTGATAAAAGCAGGCTTGTCCCCATTCTCAAGTTCAAGGCACAGCGTGGCATAAACCCCTGCTCTTGCTGCGTGTGTACCCGTGTGTGTGTATGTGTGCTTATGTGGCCGTTTTAACCTTGTAAACGTCATTTTCCGACCAATTTTATTTGATTCACGTAGCGGGGAGGGCCTAGGAGAATTTTTTTGAGCCGGGGGGAGGGCCCCGGAAAAAAAAAAATTACCAGGGGGGAGGGCCAGGCAGAACAATTTTAACCCGATCGTCTGGCGACCGGCCCTCCCCCCCCCGCTAAATATCGTACAGTCCCTAACTTATGCTGGCAACCAAACCTGGTCGGGAGGAGGTTTTCAGCTAAGACTTTCCGATTAGATCGGCTTCTTAAAGCTGCAGCGCCGCTTTCGGGACAGATCCGATCCCTTTATGAGAGATACAGGTTCTCATCAGAGGGTATTTATGAGAGATACAGGTTCTCATCAGAGGGTATTTATGAGAGATACAGGTTCTCATCAGAGGGTATTCGCTATTTGGTCGTCCTTGTTGGACCTTATGAGGGCAATGCTACAAAAAGAATCCGTGCGCAGTGTGTCTGTGTTTCACTGCGATGTGTTGCCACGGGTACATATTATTTGCATACAGTTGGTGATGCCGAACATATAAGCAAAAAGGTGCCTTCCGATACGCGAGGTTGTAGCTGCTGCCCTAAATACACTGCTAAATATGTTCGTGGTGTTTCCCAACTTTTTGCCAACACAAACTGTCAAATTGCAAGTTATCAACTTGCAGGTAAAAGAAAACACCTGTATACGTGAATGAGCGGTAGAGTGGCGGTAGCGCGTCAGTCTTCAGATTCTGCGTGCTGGGTTCGATCCCAAGTGAAGTGGGTATGTGTAGTTTATTAAAAAGAAAGTTATATTTCTTATGTCATATGGAATATTTATTCATTAATGTTATGGAATTATCCAGTTTGGTAATCTAGATGGGGGTAAAAGGCATGATGATGGACAGGCAAGATATGAACCCCGGTCGCTGGCGTTCAGCTCACATCCTAATCCACCACACCACCGTCGCTACCTTCCAGCACATGCAATACGTTTCTTACATATAGGATGTATTTGAAAGGAATTCCCTAAATTACACAAAAAAGCAAGTTGGAGGTTGCTTTTGCATTTTGCAATCATATGCGTAAGAATTGTTCGCCATTAATCCCAATAGAGTATTGGGATTAATGGCGAACAATTCTTACGCATTCACAGAATCTGCTGTTTGTTGCCAGCATGGGCAACTGTATCGCCCCTTGCCGTTATTTGCTTTTTAAACTCCTCGTATGAGTTCATAATCACTACTTGCTCCTCCTAAGTGACATACACAGCCCGTGTTCGCTCCGTCGGATCCATTGCGTCAAGGTGAATGACGTATTGACGTTGGGTTACGCCCTTTTTATGTGAACGCGCATTGAACCTAACGCTGTGTTCCCACCAAACGCGATGACGCTTCATCGCGCGTCGAGATTACATGTAAAGTCAATGCAAACACGCGATTAGACGCGTCATCGCGCCGGGCGATGCGATGGACGCGATAGCGCGGCGCGATGGACGCGTTGGCCGCGAAAAATCGCTTCCATCGCGTCGCCCGGCGCGATGACGCTTCATCGCTCGAGTTGAAATAATTGAACTTTTGCGGCGAATTCGCGTGAAGACGCGCCGCGACAGCCAATCAGCTTTGAGATCGTCACCGACGTGCTGACGTACGGACGTACACAGTGTTGCACAATGATACATGTTTTATATGATATATTATATGATATTATATTATATATTGACCATAATCAAAGTTGGGGGGCACACACACACACACACACACACACACACACACACACATATCTTTTTTACTTCTTTTTTTTTAGCGATTGTTTTCCACTGGATAACGAGGTTATGGCCGGCTATGAAGCACCAGTTCTGGGCAGAGCAGGTGGTTATCTCAGCCATGGTCGACGAGAGAATGAAATGGCGGAAGAAATGTTGTTGTTTGGGCGGGCTCGTCGCCCGATGCGATGCCGCGATGCCGCGATGAGGCGTTTTTTGGCATATTGGACCAGCGTCAAAACTGGAGCGTCTAGCGCGACGCGATTTCATTTTACACGCGACTAAATCGCGTTCATCGCGTTTGGTGGGAACACAGCGTAAAGCGGAAAACCTGGCTTGACAAATGTACCTTTAAGTGAGCTTCGTGGAACCGCTTAACTCTGATCGCGAGTTTCGTCTTTAGCAATCGAGGTTTTCCCAAGAAAACCTGGATATCTTCAGCGAGCTTCGTAGTATACCCCCCTGGTCACGCTAAATAGGACACTGGCGTGAAGTGTAGCGGGGCGGCGCGTCGACAGCGCCGGCGGGCCATGCCGCCGCCGGTGTGGGGGTTGTACATAGAAAATAAAAGGGGCGGCTGTTCTGACGCGCGCCGTTCGGCGGCGGTGTGTTTTGGACTTAAAGCGTTGAAGGCGGCGGAAAACAGATTGGGAGTCATCGCAAAGCAAATACGGCGACATATTGGAGCGGTACCGAGAGCATTATCCATCGCGGAGCAAGCCATGGCAATGGTAAAGGAGTACCCACACAAGAAGGATGAATTGATAAATATAGCGTGTCGTCCCGTGTTTCAGCCGGGTGGATATACAGCGGGGCTATTGGAAGTGTGTGTGTGCGCATGTACGGCGGGTTTTAACACACCACTGTGGACCTGTATTTGAGATTCAAAACGGCGAATCTTACCAGAAGCAGTTCCCGTGTACCGCCGCCATCATAAATCACTGTTTTCCCGTGTACCGTGATCAACGGGGAAGAGCAGATCGGCGGTGACCAATAGGAGTCCTCTTGTATCCGCCGTCCAATCAGACGAGGGATATCTGTAGGGTTTGCCTGACAACCATAGACATATATACATAGACGCCTCATAGACTGACGCTGCCCGTTAGAGCTGACGTAGCAGCGCGGCCGCCATCTTGGCAGGGGACCCAGTGCGCCCCCAGTGCATTCATTTCTATGGAGGAAGGCGTATCCCCAACTACAATAATAAGCATAACTCCCCGAATTTTTACCGGATTTTCACACGGTTTGGTTTGTTACAAATGGCAGAGATTTATTTATGATACAGGACGATTTTTTTTTTTTTTTTAAATAATAAGAATTATTGTTCAATCTTACTTGTTAAAGGTAATCCCACGCGATCTGGTGTCAATACTGCGCCGTAAGCTGCACAACATACTGGCATAGCTTGCTCTCCCGTTGACTCCTATGCTAGACTAGAGTGAGGACTCCCTACCAATATGGCGGCGACGCTGGGTTACGTTCCATCACGTCATGAGGCGTCTATGTATATATGTCTATGCTGACAACAGCCCGAGAAAATTCGCGCCAGTCAAAATGACCAATAGGAGTCCTCTTGTATCAACTGTCAATAGATGACGTCATCAACCGTTATTAGATCACGCGCGCACGCGCGCGCGATGACAGCCCCCCCCCCCCCCAGGCTGAGGCAGACAGAAACGTTGAGAAAAAGAGCGATTTTCTGCCTCTGCACTGGTCTCACATTTGGGCTTATTCTGACAAAACGGTAGCACCTATCAGAAAATAAACCAGACCATCATCACTGTAAGGACTTCCTGAACGATTTGGTGTTTCTACAGTGTTTCTACAGTAAATATTGTGGACACACTTGCAAGTTTAAAACAGGGGTCCATTCTGCTTCTCTCAGAAAATATTTGTATTGGAGTCGATGAGGAGCAGAGACAGACTGGCCGCACTTAGAGGCTGCTAATTCAAATTCTGTAAGTCTCTCTGATTTTTTTTAGCACATTGTGAGAGACAGAACAAGATTGTCTACAAATCTGGAAAAAAATCACGTGTGTAGAGTGTAAATTGTGGCCAGGAGCAGCGTGGAAAGAGAAGAAATCTGGATTAATTTTGAGCTCTCTCCCACTCTAACCTGCACTCTGACGCGAACATTCCTCGCAATACACACCCATTATAATCTCATAATTTCTCCCAAAATGATCATGGTCATTGATCAGTGATTGATTAAAAACTATATGACGTATCAAAACGTGGAATAATACACCAAATACACAAGACTTGTGTCTACTGTTTAAAGTTTAAATGGAGTCTCTAGGTGAAAGTATGCCGGAGCAGCAGACAGCAGTAGGCAGTACGAAAAGTCTTCGTTTTTTTACCTGCTCCCATTCATTCTCTATGGGAAATATTTCGCAGTTTTTCACAACTTAACGTCGCGAGAAATTCATATTATTTTAAGAAAAGCAATAGCACACCGATACCGATGAACGACGCACATTTTGGTATATAATTTGTAGTAGCAAATCGAAATTTGCCCAGAAGAGGAATAATAATAATAAAGATAAGAAAAAAATCCACAGTATAACAGTAGTGCTCGGTGCGATTGCCCGTGGCCCTAATAATAAGGCCCATTGTGTTGTCTTATCATAATGGAAAGACAGATGCCATTTGAGGGGATTGATTAAGAAAACATGTTAAATAAAGTTAGTCATGATTTATTAAATGGGATATTCCTATGATACCTTATGGAAAAAAGGTCCTACAGGGAAAAGTGTCTCATCATGGAAGTTCAATAATTTTTTCCAAATGGTGTGTGTTGTAAATCTGGTGGCAGATGATGTCCCGGTAACTACTGCAGCGATGTCTCCGTGGGACGGAGGATGTGATAGACATAACCACGCCAAAGGGTTTCAGCCTGGATTATTCCTTGAAACATTTATTATCATCACTGCAGCCATCACTTGTTTCTGTATTATCAATTTGGTGTGTGGCGATAAAATCAGACGTTAAACATGAATGATGGCTGTAGTGAACAAGGAGTGTTTTAAGAAGAGTTTAATAGCGTGAGTGGACACACGCCTCTCACCTCATGCTGTACATATTTGACATGAGTGCATCCCGTTATCACCATGACCATTAGATTATAACGGTACTTTATGAATCATAATGAAACATATTGCATTGATCACTATAACTCTACTCTCACAGGACAACAGGAAGTGAATAGTGAGGTCCTCCACACACTGATGAAGTGGTGAATGGAGACTCCACTGTTGTGTGTGGGGACGTGTTGGAGGACATGTCTCCAGAGGACTGAGCCCATGGTCCCCCGAGCCACCAGTGAGTCCAGGAAGAGCCGGCGGGAGGGACCGAAGACCGGGCCCACGTCAGGGGGCAGGACCCCATAGAGACCTGCTGGGATCCAAGGGGCTGGAAGGACATCCAGGTGTGCTGCTAGGAGAACCAACAGAGAGCTCTGGAGAAACATCTGCTCAGCTTGGAGGATCTCCACTGAACCAACGGGAAGGATCATCCAACCCACGACAACATCCAGTTGGACCCGCTGGTTTCTTCCCATGATGCTTTATGTGCCAACACAACACAACAGTAGTCCTTACATGCACACAATACACACCAGGACTCAATAATACAGTAGCAGACGTTACAAACCTCAACAGGTGCACATCTCTTTAACACCTGACCATGTTGTGCTGCCGTGTTCCCAACACACGGATCAATATTCACTTTAAATCCTTCACAACATGAACACCAGCAGCTTCTCCACACACCGCATTCATGGATATAATATTCATCTGCTTTAAATCAGGTTAGGTAATCAATAGGTAATCAATACAATAATGAACCGATCATCAACAATAGGTAATCAATACAATAATGAACCGATCATCAACAACAGGTAATCAATACAATAATGAACCGATCATCAACAATAGGTAATCAATACAATAATGAACTGATCATCAACAATAGGCAGGGGTGGACTGGCCATCGGGCAATTGCCCGGTGGGCTGATGCACATCTTTGGGCCGGCCCAGGACTGTCATAAAACATTTTTTTTAAAGTAATTTGTCCTAACCGGAGGCGGTGTGTTACGATCGCCCCCCCCCCCCCGTCGGTCGTTAGACCGGGGTGTGTTACCCCGAGGTGTGAGCTCATTTTTGCTCGCGATGTTTGGCGGTGAGATGATGATGATCATAGACTACAACCCACAAAGAGACACTGAGGAACCAGGACCAGGACCAGGACCAGACCAGAACCTAAACCCAGGGAGGAGGTCCTGCTGGGTGAATGTGGTCCAGAAGGTGTGGATGTGTGTCAGTGTGTGTGAGGACCCTCCTACACCTGGGGACACTCTGTAGAAGGACAGAGAGCCAGCAGGCCGGTCCACATACACTCCTACTCTGCTGGAGTCAGGGGGGGGGAGAGAGATGGATGTTGGTCTACGGTTGTAAAAGGCAGAGTAACGACCATCATTATAACAATAAAGACTCCAGGACTTGTTGTTCCATCCAAGCAGGCTGTCATTACCCTCTCCTCTCCTTGTGATTACTCTGTATGTCACTCCTATACCAACACATCCTCTCCACTCCACCTCCCAGTAACAGCGGCCAGTCAGACCCTCTCTACACAACACCTGGTCCTGGAGGTCAAATCTCTCTGGGTGGTCAGGATAAGACTGATCCTCTCCAACCCTCATCACCTTCCGGTGGTCCTCAGACAGAGAGAGACCTCTGTGGGCTGTGTTTGGGTCCAGTGTGAGTCCACAGGCATCTGACGGGAGAACAAGACATGATTAGGGGCTGAAGGTCGGGTCCATTCCCGGTTTTCCGGTCCGGTCCGGTGCACCGGCCTAAACCGGTTTGATGTGATGCAAACCGACTGAACCGGCATTTGTCATGAAGAGACCAATCCAAAAGTCTCCCAGATCCAACTTGTATTGTGTTAGTAATCAGCAGGATGACAGGTGAGGAACATGATGTGATGTTTAGTGGATGGTGATAGGAAATAAAAACCCCATGTGTCACTGAGTGGTTGATAGTTGATCACTATCCTCTCTCCTCCTTCTCTAGTGGACCACAGGGTCCAGGACTTAAGACTCAAGTGGACACCTAGTGGTCTCATCCGGTACACCGGTCCGGTGGCTTCACATCCAACCGCTTGGACTGTTTATACACCGACCGTACCATAGAACTGGTTCATACATACTATACATACATGTACATGTACACATACATACGTACACATACAGGCTGGAAATGAAGTGTTCATACCATAGAACTGGTTCATACATACTATACATACATGTACATGTACACATACATACATACACATACAGGCTGGAAACGAAGTGTTCATACCATAGAACTGGTTCATACATACTATACATACATGTACATGTACACATAAGTACATATAAACACATGTCCATCAATAAGTGTCCATCTAAATAGTGAGTGTGTTGTGATCCAACTAAACAGACACTTACACTTCTTTAGAGCTGGTCTCAGCCTCCCCACTCCACCATGCTCCACACTGGGGGGGAAACACAGTGAGAGCAGCATGTTGGCTTTAAACATGGAAACATTCACCTTCATCATCTGCTGGATCATCACTTTCTACACAACATGAGTTACAGTTACACTTCATCTAGCAGGCGGCTGAATCCTTGGAGGAGACATTGTCTCACTGAGTGGTGAGCTGTCCTCTCCATACCTGAGAGTGTCCAGTCTCCAGCCTGGATCCTCCAGTCCAGCAGAGAGCAGCGTAACTCCTGAGTCTCCTGCAGGGTGATTGTAGCTCAGGTCCAGCTCTCTCAGATGGGAGGGGTTGGAGCTCAGAGCTGAGGCCAGAGAAGCACAGCCTTCCTGTGTGACCATGCAGCCAGACAACCTACACACACACACACACACACACACACACACACACACACACACACACACACACACACACACACACACACACACACACACACACACACACACACACACACACACACACACACACACACACACACACACACGTAATGGATGTAAATCTGTTAGAGGTCTTCTGATGAGGAGCCTTGTGGTGGGACTGTTTGCACATTGAGTCCAACTGACCTGAGAGTCTCCAGTCTACAGTGTGGACTCCCCAGTCCAGCAGAGAGCAGCTTCACTCCTGAATCCTGCAGATCATTGGTACTCAGGTCCAGCTCTCTCAGACTAGAGGAGTTGGAGCTGAGAACTGAGGCCAGAGCTTCACAGCACAACTCTGACAGATGACAGCCATTCAGCCTTCACACACAATAAATAACATTAGGAACTGGGATGAAATGTATTAAAATTAAACACCTTTACTACTTTTGACATTATGAATGTTAATAAATTAGATCTTTAAATGTTAATAGTTAGATGTCACAAAGATCATAGTTCAAATCTGAAACAAAACTTATCATTAAAATGTCAGTTTTAGGAAGAGGCTGTAATTAAACTTTACTAAACAACTCTAAACCCCACCTTACCGTCTGACTACATGATAATGAGTAGAATAACAATGTAATATAACATACACCTTATACTGTCATTAACTAACTAAGAATATAACATACACCTTATACTGTCATTAACAAACTAAGAATATAACATACACCTTATACTGTCATTAACAAACTAAGAATATAACATGCACCTTATACTGTCATTAACAAACTAAGAATATAACATACACCTTATACTGTCATTAACAAACTAAGACTATAACATGCACCTTATACTGTCATTAACAAACTAAGAATATAACATACACCTTATACTGTCATTAACAAACTAACTATAACTATGTTGGGTGATTCCTAAGTGGACATATTTATTGTATTTCTTTAGACCTGTGAACTTTTATGGATGTAAATCTGTTAACCTCTTAACTGCCAGCGTCCGTATTCAGGGGACGGTGGGGGGGCACTATTACTATATACTGTGTTTATGTTCATATTCATTAGTTGAAGAGTTATAAGGTGATATATTTAGACGTCATTTAGGACCTTCTCCAACAAGGGGGCGGTAGTTAAGAGGTGTTAAAGGTCTTCTGATGAGGAGCCTTGTGGTGGGACTGTTTGCACATTGAGTCCAACTGACCTGAGAGTCTCCAGTGTACAGTGTGGACTCCCCAGTCCAGCAGAGAGCAGCTTCACTCCTGAATCCTGCAGATCATTGGTACTCAGGTCCAGCTCTCTCAGACTAGAGGAGTTGGAGCTGAGAACTGAGGCCAGAGCTTCACAGCATCTCTCTGACAGATGACAGTCATTCAGCCTTCACACACAATAAATAATGTTAGGAACTGGGAGGAAATGTTTCATTCGTGTTCATGAATCACATCTTTAAACCTCAACTATGTGGTGGAAAATGTTGAATATTTAATTAGTTTGGTTGTTTTTGTTCTCTGAATATTTGTATATTATAACTTTTATATTCTATAATGTATATTGTGTTGTGTGTATTGTAATACATGTTATTAGTGAACCTACAGAGATGTTTTGTATATTATTATAACTTTTATATTCTAGTATTATGTATATTGTGTTGTGTGTATTGTAATACATGTTATTAGTGAACCTACAGAGATGTTTTGTATATTATTATAACTTTTATATTCTAGTATTATGTATATTGTGTTGTGTGTATTGTAATACATGTTATTAGTGAACCTACAGAGATGTTTTGGAGGCTTTGACCACTGGCAGCAGCCTCAGAAGAGCCTCCTCTGAAGCAGAGTATTTCTTCAGGTCAAACACATCCAGCTCCTCTTCTGATGTCAGTAAGATGAAGACCAGAGCTGACCACTGACCAGGGGAGAGAGATGCTGTGGAGAGACGTCCTGATCTCAGGTACTGTTGGATCTCCTTCACTAGAGAACGGTCCTTCAGCTCTTTCAGACAGTGGAACAGATTGATGCTTCTCTCTGGAGAGAGATCTCCACTTATCTTCTTCTTGATGTAAGACGCTGTTTTACGATTGGTCAGTGAGCTTCTTCCTGTCTTTCCCAGCAGACTTTGTAGGAGAGTCTGATTGGTCTCCAGAGAGAGGCCCAGGAGGAAGCGGAGGAACAAGTCCAGGTGTCCGTTCTCACTCTGTAAGGCCTTGTCCACAGCACTCTGATAGAGGAGGAGGACCTTGGGTTTCTTTCTATCAAGAATGGACCGCTTGGGTCGTGGTTGTTTTTGTGAGAGCAGATTGACACCAGTGTTTCTTAACGACAGAAAGACATAAAGGGCAGCCAGAAACTCCTGGATGCTCAGATGGACAAAGCAGAAGACCTTGTCCTGGTACAGCCCACACTCCTCTTTAAAGATCTGGGTGAACACTCCTGAGTACACTGAGGCGGCTCTGATATCGATGCCACACTCCTCCAGGTCGGCCTCATAGAAGATCAGGTTGCCTTTCTCCAGCTGGTTAAAAGCCAGTTTTCCCAGAGAAACAATGATCTCCTTGCTCTCTGGACTCCAGTGTGGATCTGTTTCAGCTCTCCCATGATACTTCCTGTCCGCCTGTATGGACTGAACCCTCAGGAAGTGGATGTACATCTGAGTCATAGTGTTGGGCATCTCTTCTCCTCTCTGGGATGTTGTGAAGAAGTCCTCCATAACTGTAGCAGAGATCCAACAGAAGACTGGGATGTGACACATGATGTGGAGACTTCGTGATTTCATGACATGGGAGATGATTTTCCTGGCCAGCGTCTCATCACTGATTTTCTTCCTGAAGTACTCCTCCTTCTGTGGGTTGGTGAACCCTCTCACCTCTGTCACCATGCCAACACACTCAGCAGGGATCTGATTGGCTGCCGCAGGGCGTGTGGTTATCCAGATGCGAGCGGAGGGAAGCAGGTCGCCCCTGATGAGGTTTGTCAGCAGCACGTCCACCGAGGTCGGCGCTGTGACATCAGTCCAGATCTGGTTGTTCTGGAAGTCCAGAGGAAGTCGACACTCATCCAGACCATCCAAGATGAAGACAACTTGGAACCGGTCGTATCTGCAGATTCCTGCTTGCTTGGTCTCAATAAAGAAGTAATGAAGAAGTCCCACCAAGCTGAACTCTTTCCCTTTCAGTAAATTCAGCTCTCTGAAAGTGAAGGGAAATGTGAAGTGTATGTCCTGGTTGGCTTTGCCTTCAGCCCATTCCAGAGTGAACTTTTGTGTTAAGATGGTTTTACCAATGCCAGGCACTCCAGTTGTCATTATCGTTCTGATTGGTTGATCTTGTCCAGGTAAGGGTTTAAAGATGTCTTCACATTTGATTGGTGTTTTCTCCTTGGCTGGTTTCCTGGAAGCTGTTTCAATCAGTCTGACCTCATGTTCCTTGTTGACGTCTCCAATGTCTCTCTCTGTGATGAAGAGCTCTGTGTAGAAGTCATTCAGATCTGTTGCTTGTCCTGCTTTAGCGATTCCCTCAAACACACGCCTGAACTTCTCCATCAGATGAGACTTGAATTTACGTTGGCACTCGACAGCAACAGTTCCTAAATGAGAAAATTGGTTCATTACTTGATTACTTGAACATATTTCAGGATTATTTTGATATTTCCACAGCATTATGATTGGTGTAATGACAGTAGTAGTATTATAGATGTCTTATAACTGCTAAGTAGTGCTATCATTGTTGTGTATCAGAGGAAAGAGACTTGCTATGCTGATATAACAAGATAGTGTTGCATCTCTTCCACTGAGTTATTCTGCTGTTGATCTGCACTATATGGTTTAACATGATTTAACCTGATACCCCCACAATAACCCTACATATCTGGATCAAACCATTTAACCTGATACCCCCACAATAACCCTACATATCTGGATCAAACCATTTAACCTGATACCCCCACAATAACCCTACATATCTGGATCAAACCATTCAACCTGATACCCCAACAATAACCCTACATATCTGGATCAAACCATTTAACCTGATATCCCCACAATAACCCTACATATCTGGATCAAACCATTCAACCTGATACCCCCACAATAACCCTACATATCTGGATCAAACCATTTAACCTGATAGACCCACAATAACCCTACATATCTGGATCAAACCATTTAACCTGATAGACCCACAATAGAAATCTCCTATGATCTAATTTAGTTCAGCTCACACTTTTCAGAAATGTGGACAGTGTGCTTCGTCTTCTGAGAGTCTTGTTTTCAAAATAAAAGTGTCCTTTATTTTATAAAGGGAGCCTTTTCTTTTGAAACTAACAGCATCTTCTACTATTCCAAAAATTAATTTCTTCCGTTATCAAATTAAGAGTCTCTTACTGCTCTGTTTCAAAAGAAGAGTCTCTTACCGCCCCACAGTGTGTCGGCCAGTTCCTCCTGGTTCATCTCCATCAGGCAGAGCTTTGTGATGTCTACCACTCCACCACTGCAGGGTCGGCCATCTTTAAATTCAGGAGGATAATCCATAGACCGGTCACTCTTCATGGAGACACAGCTGGGTCCAGGGGAGTCTGCTCTCTCCTGCTGCTCTGGGCTTCAACACAACACACACACAGCTTTTACTCAGACTAATGATGGTGTGATGATATATCACTGCTGAGCTCTGAGATGGACAACAGTCACACACAGTTAGAGATCCTCTTCTTACCTCTTAGCTCTGCTGTGGTGGCCATGTTCCCCAGACAGAGTGGTTTTAGAGGGAGGACCCCCCTCCTCTGTCTCCTCATCCATAGTAGACTGGACACCTGGACACAAACACAACTCCATATTGTTTGGATTTTATTGGAGGATTGCATCAAAGTGCATGCGCAGCAGTACCTCCAGCAGGTGTCTGCCTGCCCAGTTCACCTAGTTAAAGGAGTGAGGCGTAGCAGCAGGTGTGGTTTGGAGTGACGCTACAATGGCAAGGTGCGCTGCACTATGGAGCAACGTCTGTACCACCTCAGGACATTTCTAGTTCCCTGCAGAGGCAGGCAGGTGTGACCTGTGAAGCAGTGTGACGCTACACCGCCACACCTAACACTGACAACATGGAGAGCTGGAGACCTCCTTGATGCACTCTTCTAGGAAGGCTGAATTCATCCAGAGAGATGAACCGCTTGTTATTAAGGACTGCAAGTACATGTTGTTTTATTGTGTCATATGTATGAGAACATTACAGCAGCCTTAAGACG
The DNA here is from genome assembly GCA_030340625.1 of Merluccius polli. Taxonomy (NCBI): domain Eukaryota; kingdom Metazoa; phylum Chordata; class Actinopteri; order Gadiformes; family Merlucciidae; genus Merluccius; species Merluccius polli. The sequence continues at coordinate 187,394 of JAOPHQ010004002.1, forward strand.
CCATATAATCATACGTTTTATCTTCTTATGTATGAAAGTCCACAAATGCAACTTCATTATTGTATATAACCTATAGCCTACTATTGTACATACTTTATACACAAATTAAAATGTTGCAAATATAACCCTATAAAAGGTGTACTTATATATGAAGGCCTACATGACTTCAAGTCTGTTTATGTCAGGATATTGTAGACTACTCTCAAATGAAAATACAATATATGCAGGTGTACCAATTGGGGTCGCGAGATGATTTCTGGGGGTCGCCAAATCATTTTGGAAAAAATATAAATGCACAAAATTAATATCAAAGTACATAATTTCAGACAGGGAGATGTTTTCCCGTATTTTCCGCACTATTAAGGCGCACTTAAAAGCCTTTAATTTTCTCAAAAAACGACAGTGCGCATTATAATCCGGAGCGCTTTATATATGGATTAATTCTGGTTGTTATGGCTACCGTAGTCAGGAGCGTCGCGGAGTAACTGCTTCACCATAATATTACAGTGTGTGTAAAGACCCCAAAACGGCGTCAAGAGACGCTTACGACGCGGACTTCAAACTGAATACGCTAACGTTTGATTTAGCGATATCAGACTGTGTTTTTTTTACGTGTTACAACTGAACAAGGTTGGGAGTTATTGTGAATACGCCAACGTTTGATTTAGTGATATCAGACTGTGTTTTTAATGTGTTAACTTACAACTGAACAAGTTTGGGAGATATTGTGAATACGCTACCGTTTGATTTAGTGATATCAGACTGTGTTTTTTGTACGTGTTACAGTTGAACAAGGTTGGGAGTTATTGTGAATACGCTCATTAACATTTGAACAATGTTGAGAGTTATTGTGAACGTGTTTAATAAAGTTTGACTGACTGACTTTTTTTACTGTTTTGTTTCGCTTAATGCGCCTTATAGTCCGGTGCGCTTTATATATGAAAAAAGTTCGAAAATAGACATTCATTGACAGTGCGCCTTATAATCCAGTGCGCCCTATAGTGCGGAAAATACGGCTAGTTGTTGTCTGCTTCATTATTTGTCCAAAATGTGTCATCAACGGAGTTTGTAACGGGAGTGGTTTGGACCCAATAGCAGCACAAAGACAGGTGGGTCCCGTTAGTAACAAACTATTAGGATCGTAGTCGGGGACAGGAGACAGGCGAACGAGGAACCAGAGGGACGAGGCGGGGATCGTAGTCGGGGACAGGCAGGATCGGGAAACCAGGACAGGAGACAGGAGTGAACGAACAGCGATGCAGCCCAGCTGCGAGGGTCAATGCATGGAGTAGTGGAGGGGGCGGCAGACAGACCGTGACACCGTTTGTATGATCTGAACTGTGCGGTGAGATTCTGTTCAGTGAGCGCAGCGAAAAAAATAAACAAACAAAAAGAAAAAAAAATGAGCGTTGTTGCTTAACCACAGCTGCAGTTTGCTAGCTAACTAAAACTGATGCTGGGTGAGGGGTCGTGGACAACATGCATGTTAAATTGGGGGTCGCGACTCAAAAAGGTTGAGAACCACTGGTTTAATCATCGTAGGTGATTTTTTCTGGCGGTCTTCCAGTTGCATTACACGTATTTGGCCAGCAGATGGCGCCAGTATGCAGAGAGCATTTCAAAACTCTCAAACAGCTAACAGACTGAATAAAATACAGATTAAACTGATTTAACATAGACTATCAAATACAGATTAAACTGACTTAACATAGACTGAATAAAATACAGATTAAACTGATTTAACATAGACTGAATAAAATACAGATTAAACTGACTTAACATAGACTGAATAAAATACAGATTAAACTGATTTAACATAGACTATCAAATACAGATTAAACTGACTTAACATAGACTGAATAAAATACAGATTAAACTGACTTAACATAGACTGTATAAAATACAGATTAAACTGATTTAACATAGACTGAATAAAATACAGATTAAACTGACTTAACAGACTATATAAAATACAAATTAAACTGACTTAACAGACTATATAAAATACAGATTAAACTGACTTAACAGACTATATAAAATACAGATTAAACTGACTTAACAGACTGTATAAAATACAGATTAAACTGATTTAACATAGACTGAATAAAATACAGATTAAACTGACTTAACAGACTATATAAAATACAGATTAAACTGACTTAACAGACTATATAAAATACAGATTAAACTGACTTAACAGACTATATAAAATACAGATTAAAAACTGATTTAACATAGACTGTATAAAATACAGATTAAACTGATTTAACATAGACTGAATAAAATACAGATTAAACTGATTTAACAGACTATATAAAATACAGATTAAACTGACTTAACAGACTATATAAAATACAGATTAAACTGATTTAACAGACTATATAAAATACAGATTAAACTGACTTAACATAGACTGTATAAAATACAGATTAAACTGATTTAACATAGACTGAATAAAATAAAGATTAAACTGACTTAACAGACTATATAAAATACAGATTAAACTGACTTAACAGACTATATAAAATACAGGTTAAACTGACTAAACATGGACTATAAAAGACCCCCTCCCCCTCCAGGAAGTGGGATCACATTCGGTGGAAACATGTCTTTTCTCCACCTAATAAAACATGAATCATGGTCTTCATATTGTTGTACTCACCTTATAATGTTTCCGGAGAGGTTACCAGGTGTCTTCAGGTGTTCAAAGTAGTGGTGGGCGGACCGATCCAAATATATATAGTGTCGATACCAAGTCGGTATCGGAACGACACTAGCCTGTTGGGATCGATTCTTTACTTCAAGTTCCGCTCTTGTTTGCAATGCTGCGGTTTCGGCAAAGAGGAAGCAGCGGACACCGGACTGACTCGCCGCTCCTGTGTCAGCAGCACAGACACACTTCTTCTTCTTCTTTAGTTTATTGGCAGGCAGACACACTTCTTCTTCTTTAGTTTATTGGCAGATTACAACTCTTTGGTGCATACCGCCACCAACTGTACAGGAGTGTGCAAAGGGACTTGGCACTATCTTGGTAATGTAAATGTCAGTGTTAAAGATAAAGAAAGGGAAACCAAAAAAAAAAAAAAAGGCAGGATCCTAGATCCTTTTAATTAAACCTGTGTCATTTAGAAAAATAAATAAGGATTTGATCATGTCTCTCTGCATTCCTTCTTCCTTAAGGATGTTCTCAATCTCATTTTCAGCCTCTCTTTCTTTCCATTGCTGCCTGTATTCTGTGTATCTTTTGCAATTAAATAAAACATGATCAACATCTTCTATAATATGACATTCAGAACATAAACCATTACTCTTCCCTATTAACCTTAGCGTACCATTAAGACCTGTATGACCCAAACTTAGTCTACTATACACCACCTCTTCCCTTCTGTTACTACATAATGTTATTCTTTTCCTCCGTATACATTTTCCTGAATTGAGTGGTAATGCCGCATTGTGCTCTCCATTCCATTCATTTTGCCATTTCAGCATAACTTCTGATTTAATTTTAGATTTGGCTTCTCCCTTCCCCATTGAAATATTGATTCCTATATGTTCCTTTTCCAGCATATCCTTCGCTATTTTGTCAGCCACTTCATTCCCTTTAATCCCTACATGTGCTGGAACCCAACAAAACTGAACCAATATTCCAAGGCTCTTTAAATTCAATAAGATATGTCTAGCCTCTATTACCAAGTCCTTTCTAACTGATTTACCTGTTTCAAAACTGGTTAACACTGCCAAAGAGTCAGAACATATGACAGATCAAAGTGGTTTGATCTCTTCAATCCACCTCAATGCAGTTATAATTCCAGTTAACTCTATAGAATATATGGATAGGAAGTTATTCAATCCATAGCCATATTTCTTATTAAATGCAGGAATATAAATCCCAACTCCACAGTGACCATCTTGAGGATCTTTTGACCCATCTGTAAATCTGTAAATATTTTAATAAAACCATAATATTTAGTCAGAAGATGTCTTTGGCCGCATTCTGCAAGGCTTGCTTCATTAGGTTGTTTTGATGTTTCACTCAACAGTTCTACATCTATGGATGGAACAGGCAGCATCCATGGAGGAACTGAACTCAACACTAGAGCAGGGCTAAACTTGAAATCTATAACTCCATACTCTCCTGCTGTATTTTTAATGTGCCACCCAAAACCTGATCTCTTTGAATGGTATTCCCAACATTCATTAAGGACTGTTAAGGCAGGATTATTTACACTTCCTTTCAGTCTCACCCAATATGTTAAGGACAGTTTATCAAATCTTAACTTAAGTGGGGTTTCTTCAGCTTCAACTAATAAAGCACAAGTAGGAGTTGTTTTAAACGCTCCTAATGCAATTCTTAAACCTTTAAATTGAATTCTATCAAGTTTCCTGAGAGATGTTGAACATGCAGAACTGTAAACTATGCATCCATAATCTAAAGTTGATCTGATTAATGCTTTGTAGATGTTCATTAATGATTGTTTATCTGCTCCCCATTGCTGCCCAGAAATCATCCTCATAAGATTTAACACTTTTTTACATTTAGATTATATGTACTATATGATGTTTCCATGTCAATCTTTCATCCATGTACATTCCAAGATATTTAAACTTATTCACTCTTTCCAGTTGCTGATTGTATAACATTATTTTAAAATTCTCAGGAACCTTCCTTTTAGTAAAAAACATTATCTTCGACTTTGGTAAAGATAATTTAAATCCCCAATATATTCCCCATTGTTCTAATATTTCTATTTCTTTTTGTAAACTTCCAACAATGTATAGAATATTCCGCCCTCTTTTCCATACTACAGCATCATCTGCATACAACAAACCTTCGCCTCCTTTTTCAAATAAATCATTAATCATAATATTAAATAAGATGGGACTGATAACGCTCCCCTGAGGAATTCCACTTTCCACCACATATTCTTTTGATAACTCATTACCTACTCTGACCCTCAAAGTACGCTGAGATAAGAAATCCAAAACAGGCACACTTTGCTCCCCCTCCCCCTTTTGTGTTTAGATGTTGCGCCATCACGCCCCCCCCCCCCCCCCCCCCCCCCTACTGGGTTAGGTTTAGGAAACACAACTACTGGGTTAGGTTTAGGTAACACAACTACTGGGTTAGGTTTAGGAAACACAATTACTGGGTTAAGTTTAGGAAACACAACTACTGGGTTACGTTTAGGAAACACAACTACTGGGTTAAGTTTAGGAAACACAACTACTGGGTTAGGTTTAGGCAACACAACTACTGGGTTAGGTTTAGGAAACACAACTACTGGGTTAGGGTTAGGAAACACAACTACTGGGTTAGGTTTAGGAAACACAACTACTGGGTTAGGTTTAGGAAACACAACTACTGGGTTAGGTTTAGGAAACACAACTACTGGGTTAAGTTTAGGAAACACAACTACTGGGTTAGGTTTAGGTAACACAACTACTGGGTTAGGGTTAGGAAACACAACTACTGGGTTAGGTTTAGGCAACACAACTACTGGGTTAGGGTTAGGAAACACAACTACTGGGTTAGGGTTAGGAAACACAACTACTGGGTTAGGTTTAGGAAACACAACTACTGGGTTAGGTTTAGGAAACACAACTACTGGGTTAGGTTTAGGAAACACAACTACTGGGTTAGGTTTAGGCAACACAACTACTGGGTTAGGTTTAGGAAACACAACTACTGGGTTAGGTTTAGGAAACACAACTACTGGGTTAGGTTTAGGCAACACAACTACTCGGTTAGGTTTAGGAAACACAACTACTGGGTTAGGTTTAGGAAACACAACTACTGGGTTAGGTTTAGGCAACACAACTACTGGGTTAGGTTTAGGCAACACAACTACTGGGTTAGGGTTAGGAAACACAACTACTGGGTTAGGGTTAGGAAACACAACTACTGGGTTAGGTTTAGGAAACACAACTACTGGGTTAGGGTTAGGAAACACAACTACTGGGTTAGGTTTAGGAAACACAACTACTGGGTTATGGTTAGGAAACACAACTACTGGGTTAGGGTTAGGAAACACAACTACTGGGTTAGGTTTAGGAAACACAACTACTGGGTTAGGTTTAGGAAACACAACTACTGGGTTAGGGTTAGGAAACACAACTACTGGGTTAGGTTTAGGAAACACAACTACTGGGTTAGGTTTAGGCAACACAACTACTGAGTTAGGTTTAGGAAACACAACTACTGGGTTAGGTTTAGGAAACACAACTACTGGGTTAGGTTTAGGAAACAACTACTGGGTTAGGTTTAGGCAACACAACTACTGGGTTAGGTTTAGGAAACACAACTACTGGGTTAGGTTTAGGAAACACAACTACTGGGTTAGGTTTAGGAAACACAACTACTGGGTTAGGGTTAGGAAACACAACTACTGGGTTAGGGTTAGGAAACACAACTACTGGGTTAAGTTTAGGCAACACAACTACTGGGTTAGGTTTAGGAAACACAACTACTGGGTTAGGTTTAGGAAACACAACTACTGGGTTAGGGTTAGGAAACACAACTACTGGGTTCACGGTGGATGTCATCATCATCACACGCTTTGCACACACCATCATACTCTGAAAGGCTGAAGATGAACGTCTGATTTCTGTACAAGAGTTTAAATGTCTCTTTCAACCAAACCCTCGCATGGCCTCCTCCTCCTACCTTTTGCCTATGACTGACTTATGGCTGATCCTCCAGGAAGACCTGTTATTTCTGGTCCTGAGACCCTGACAGAGTCCAAAGATGTGACGGCCTACAAGGCCTACAAGGTTAACCATGTTGGCCGAACATGTTTAACCTTGTAGGCCGAACACGGTTAACCGTATAGGCCGAACACGGTTAACCTTGTAGGCCAAACACGGTATGAGGCTGCTAGGCATCCAAGAGACCAGGAACAGCTCGCATGGCCTACCAACCTGCTCACTACACATTGAGCAGAGGCTGAGGTCGAGCATTTTGAGGAGGTTTGCTACTTTTTCCTCTGAATTTGTGCCCTTATATTTTTTTACAGAACATTAAATTCTGCATTATCTTTTTTCAAAGGGTCATTTCCAGACTAGGTTCTCCAATAAAATATAACCTGCACTACGCTCTTTGAACAATATCACACTGGAGGTCGTGCCGTTATACTGAATATCAGCACGGCTTCGGCCGTAGACACGAAGATAACCGCAGCCGTGCTGATATTCAGTATAACGGCACGACCTCCAGTGTGATGATGCTTTTACACAAGGGTTCACCAGCGCCATGTATTAGCGGACAGCAATAAGCGACAACAGATGATGATTTGTTGGTTTATTTAATCGCTTATTTCTGCTCCTCCAACACAAAAAGTTGGGCGTTGCCCAGCAACACATCAACATGTCCTGTTACCGCAGGCCGGCTTTCTACCGGTTATTACTAGAGCAGCTGCAGGGCGGAGGGATACGTGCAGAGTAAAAAGTCCCAGTGCTGTTATCCTGAATATCAGCGCGGAGGACGCCTCTGGTCCCCCTCCACGGAGTACATATACAGCATGTGACGAGCCGTCATCCAAAACCATGACATAACCCGCTTTCACAACAGTTGCCATGTTGTTGATTCCCACAGAGTGCCCCACACACAAACACATACACACGGGTGGGACCAAGTCTGCCTGGAATTGGTTGCACAACTGTTGTGTTTACAACCGCCCCGCCCCCCCCGTGACACCCTGCTGGTTCTGTTGCTTACGGGGCGGCGGGCGAGCACACGCTCCTGTCCACACGGGGAAGTACGCCGCACCGCACAGCACACGTGTGGACATAGCGCACCCCCCCACACACACACACACACACCCCTCCCCCCTCTCTGTCAACATGTGTGTTCATTGCGTTGGTCAACAACCTTCGAAGCACCGGTTGGGGCACACGGCGCCCCAATTTCCCTTTCCACATCTGTAGCGCGGGCCAAAGCACGCGCTAGGATGGTATTGTTCTGAACGGAGCGGGTCGGTCCTTTTCCCGCTCGCCTCAGAATGGACTATGGGAGAAATTTACTAGTTATTTACTATACATTTAAAAGAAATATGTTCATTATATTCTACCATTAAATAAGAGAGAACATTCATTATCTTGCCCATATGCTATATGAATGAAGTAAGTGTGGGCGAAACAGAGGTCCGCAAGGACATGAGGGTCCCATCTATACCATAGCAGGCAGGGACAAGTCCTTTGTTGACATTGAGCCATATGAGTTGGGAAGCGTTGATAAGGCAAACATTCCTTCCAGTCTCCAGTCAAGGGTTGTTATAGTAAACTGGTGCCAAAGTCCACAGCCTCCCTTGGACTGACCTGCGAAGGTTTGTTAATGGATACTGGTGTCAAAGTCTGCAGATATATGGGTTCCTTACATTGTATGTTTAAGGAAGGGATCCTTATAAGGAAATAACTGATGAACAGAGGTGCACTCCGGACCAACAGAAAGGAGTTAAAAGAAGGGGTCCGTGAGCGGATCCTCAGTTCTTTTGCAAACCAACTCAGATTTTGTTGTTACTTGCACAGATTTTGTTGTTACTTGCACTCAGATTTTGTTGTTACTTATCACTTACAAGTGCTAATAAAGTCTTACATCTTCAGACCTCGACTCTCTCGGACCGCTCTTCTTCAGTTTAAGTGTTAGATGCGGTTTTCTCCGCGACAGGACTCGTCTGTTTTGGACGTGACAATTCGATTCCAGCGTTGTTTCCGCTCCCGTCCTCATTTTTCCACCTGGACCCCCTTTTGGGTCTCAGGGACTGCGGACAGCGATCCACATCTCCTCCTCCTCCTCCTCCTCCTCCTCCTCCTCCTCCTCCTCCTCCTCCTCCTCTCCCTCCCCAACTCCTTCTCCTCCTCTCCCTCCTCCTCTCTCCTCCTCCTCTCCCTGCCCCACATCTCCGCCTCCTCTCCCTCCACCTCCTCCTCTCCCTGCCCCACATCTCCTCTTCCACCTCTCCCTCCCTCTCCTCCAACTCCACCTCCTCCTCTCCCTCCCCCTCCCTCTCCACCTCCTCCTCTCCCTGCCCCACATCTCCTCTTCCACCTCTCCCTCCCTCTCCTCCAACTCCACCTCCTCCCACCTCCTCCTCTCCCTCCTCCTCCTCCTCCTCCTCTCCCTCCCCAACTCCTCCGCCTCCTCCTTTCTCCTCCTCTCCCCCCTGCGCCACCACCGCCTCCACCGCCTCCACCTCCACCTCCTCCCTCTCCTCCCTCCTCCTCCCCCTATCACAAGGGCACTTGTTTGGATTCCTGTCCCGTCCACACACCTCCCCAGAGTGGGAGGTGTGTGGGGGGAGGCGGGGGGAGGTGGGGGGTTGTAAAGAGGCCAAGTATAGCATGTGCCAAGAATCTATTTTCTCTGCCTGCAAACTGCAGCGCAGGTCGGGTGTCGCGGCTCGGCGGGTATAAAAGGTTCTCCGGCGGCCGGCGCCGTCATAATAACCCGGCGCTCCCACCCACACGGCCGCCGCTGCTGTAGCGCCGCCGCAACAACAGAGACGCAGCAGAAGCGTCCTCATCCCGGCGCGGTCACAAGGCCAACCGAGAGCTCGGAGTCAGGATGGAGACCATCGAGACCGGCCGCGGGCTGCGTCCCCTCAGCCCGAGCGACAGCCTGGAGAAGCAGCTGAGCTGCCCCATCTGCCTGGAGATGTTCACCAAGCCGGTGGTCATCCTCCCCTGCCAGCACAACCTGTGCCGCGGCTGCGCCAGCGACCTCTACGACTCCCGCAACCCCTACCACTACTCCGGCGGCGTCTTCCGCTGCCCCACCTGCCGCTTCGAGGTGTCGCTGGACCGCCACGGCGTGTACGGCCTGCAGCGCAACCTGCTGGTGGAGAACATCATCGACATCTTCAAGCAGCAGCAGCAGGAGAAGAAGAAGGAGGGCGGCGGTGGGGAGGGGGACGGGGCGCTGGACCCCCCGCTGAAGGACAAGGACGCCAGGGAGCCGGCGTGTTCGGAGCACGCCGACGAGCGCATCAACATCTACTGCCTCACCTGCCAGACGCCCACCTGCTCCATGTGCAAGGTGTTCGGCCAGCACAGGGACTGCGAGGTCTCCCCCCTCCACGCCGTCTACCAGAGCCAGAAGGCGGAGCTGCGGGCCGCGGCGGAGGCGCTGGGCATCGCCAACGCCGCGGCCCAGGCCGCCGTGGCCCAGATGGAGGACGCGTGCGGCACGCTGCGGGAGAACGCCGCGCTGCAGAAGCGGCGGCTGGGCGAGAGCTTCGACCTCCTGTACGCCACGCTGGAGGAGCGCAAGACGGAGCTGCTGGAGCGCGTGTCCCGGGAGGAGGGGGAGAGGGTGGCGGCGCTGCGCTCGCTGGTCAGCGGGTGCAGGCAGCGGTTGGAGGCCGGCGGGCGGCTGAAGGAGACGCTGACGCAGACCGCCGAGCGCAGCGGCGCCGCGCAGTTCCTGGCCAGCGCCAAGGAGCTCATCCGGCAGGCCAGGGAGACGGCCGCCGAGGGGCCCCAGATGGAGACGCCAGAGCCGGGCTTCGAGAGCCTGGAGCATCTGGCGGTGGACACCGAGGGCGCGCGGCGCCTGCTGGCCCGCATGGACTTCGCAAGCGGCGACGGAGATGATGATGAAGGCGAGGAAGAGGAGGGTGATGATGAGGAGTAGGGACATTTGGACGACATTTTGGGGAATTGCGGGTCAAGGTGTTTTGCGCTGCTTAAGGAGGAAGGGGAACGACTGGAGACTCCCAGGAGTTTGGAAATGTGCAATTATTATGAATGTGTTATTGTTACCGTGTTGTTTTTTTACATGTCCAACATAAAATATGTTGAGTTGACTGGACTTTTCTTTTTTTTTATACTTTTGTATCTTCCTCTTTGTTCATGTTGTTCGCGTCGCTTTGATATTTCTCAAAGCGGATATCGGTTGTGATATCTGTTTCAACTTGAATGTTTTTCACAACGTCATTTTACAAGTTCAGGCAAAAAAAAGAAAAAAAGAAAAAAAAAAGAAAATGACATCTATTTATTTTTAAAATGTCTATTTCGTGAATCTATTTGTGGAACTGAAAACTTGAAATGCAAAATGCACTTGATCATTTCAGACACTGCTGTTATTGTTACTGATGTTCTTGAGCGTGTGAATAAAGTTATGATATAATTTATTCCCTCATATCTTCACTGAAACCCCCTGGCCTTACTCAGCGGACGCACTATTTTTACCCGGGGTGAAAAAGCGAGGTGGTGAGCAGACTGGAATAGTTCAGCAGTAGAGGATGATGGAGGAGGAGGAGCAGGAGGAGGAGGAGCAGGAGGAGGAGGAGGAGGAGGAGGAGGAGGAGCAGCAGGAGGAGGAAGAGGGGGTCAGGTTTCAGTCCAAACCAGCTGTTTGTGATATTCCTGGAGCTTCAAGGGTGCACTCATTGGCGACTCCATTATCAGACGCAAAACTACCGGTGGGGAAAAACCCTTCTGGTTTATTTTCATTCATTACGTCATCAGGAACACGTCCCAAAGTAAAAGCCCCCCATTATGTATGTGCATATCTTCATTCTATTTACAGCTAATTTACCACATTGTTATCTTTTGTACACATTTTTGCATATAACAAAAAGAAAAGAATATATATATATATATATATATATATATATATTCTTTTCTTTTTTTTATATGCAAAAAAATATATATATAAAAAAATATATATATACTGTATATATATATACTGTATATAACCACACACAGAAGTATATTTTTTTATAAGCATATTTTCATTCATTACGTCATCGCATCAGGAACATGTCCCAAAGTAAAAGCCACGTACATCAAATGTATTATTTATGTGCATACCTTCATACTATTTACAGCTAATTTACCACATTTTTTTATCTTTTGTACACATTTTTGCATATTAAAAAAAAAGAATATATATATTAAAGGTATGGTTATATTTTATATCTACCATATGACCAATAACTAGGGTCACACTAACCTCGGTGCCTGTCTGCAGACGAAGGACAGAGTCGTGAGCTATGAGCAGAGGCATGTAAGCATGGGGGGGGCAGCAGCTCCTCAGGATCGGAGTGAGTGCGTTGTTGGTGACATGTGTAGAGTAGATAGTGAGGTCAGATGATGGTGAAGAACAGGCAGGATTGTCGCTGTACGGGTAAATAATCTTTTAGATAATACCCGGAGGGGACAGTCTGGCGCTGGGACCAGACACCACAAGGACGAGAGGGGAAGACGTCAACAGCCCTTTATGACGTTTTCACTGATGTGTATATAACTTCCTGGGTCAGGGATAGGTGGTGCTCAGACTTCGTGAACTGACACACACACTTTGTTGTTCTGTCAGGGAAACATAGTTGGACCCAGATATCTGTAAAACTCTGCACATTATACTGGTGTTAACAATAAAACTGATTATTGAGTAAACTTAAACTTCTTCTATCGCTTCAGTAAAGAACACGCGTGAGTAAGAGTTTCAAGAGAAACTGCTTTTCACAACAATATATATATATATATATATATATATATATATATAACCACATACAGAAGTATATATTTTTATAAGCACATACGCATACCCGGTCTGACCGGGACCAGGGGTGCAGCCTCACCACCCGGCCTCAGAGTCTAACCGGTCTGACCGGGACCAATGACAAATAAATGACAACATTATAATATGAGGGGGGGGGGGGGGGGGGGGGGGGGGGGGG